>SJYA01003046.1:938442-974069 GCA_006410615.1 Neotragus moschatus
CCCTCTCCCCAAGCCCCCCCCCCCCATCAGGCAGGCCCTCCGCGGGACCCGGAATCACCCCAGTGAGGCTGTCCACCTTGGCTCTCAGGCGTGCTCACTAAGTGACAGCACTCCTCTGCCGCCTGTAAATTTAATTTAGATTAAAAGGATGCTTCTCAGCCACCCTGCTCGATTGCACGTCTGGAGACAGGGACCACTGTGAGGCACCCCCGAGCTCTCACTGCTCATGGGGGCCCCATCCACCACGACCTGTCCACTGGCCACTTGCCCCCAGCATCCACATCTCGCTTCTTGCCCCACTCTTGGGGACTCGGTTCTGGGGAGATTCTGTGTACCACAGGCCTTCCCTCCCCACCCCCGAGACACTCTCAGCTCTGCTTTATTTTCTTTAATTGAAGTATACTTCATTTATAGTGTTTCAGGTTGACAGCAGAGTGATTCATTATATGAGCATTCTTTTTCAGATTCCTTACCATTGTAAGTTATTACAAGATCTTGGGTATAGTTCCCTGTACTACACAGTAGCTCCTTGTTTATTTTATATATAGTAGTCTGTATCTGCTTTACTTTCTTTACAGCTATTTCTGTCAATGCTGCCAGTGAAAAGTCTGAAGTCCATGATTTTACCTCAGGTAGCAATTTTTTCTATTTCAGAATTATTGAATTTGTTGCACTTGAAACCAAAATGTGACGTGTTTACCTCTGTCTTCCTGTAGGCTTCCTTTTACACCTACAGTACAGTCTTCAACATCGTCAATGGAAATGCAAGCTATGTGAGTATTACAAAGCCCAGAGGCCATGCAGTTTCACAGTCTTTCTTGTGGTGATTTTGTGTGTTTGTTGGAATTATCTTTCTGGGGTAAAACTGTGGTATTTGCTAAATATGAACCTTTGTTTTTCCCTAGGATCGTCGTGCACATGAGAGCTTATTACTAGGAGCAGGAGTGATTGTGTCTTCAACATTTTTGGGAGTATGTATTTTTAAAATGTGTCAAATCTTTTATTCCTCAGAATCAAAATTTTATGTTCTAACTGAATTTAGAAAGTATGATTAAGACATAAAGAAGAAAATCAAAGTTACCTGTAATCCTATAACCCCCAAATTATGTGAATTTTTTTTTTTCCCCTAAGTTTCTAGGCATGGACTCAGTACTGTTATCTTTCTTAAAAAAATTAATTCAGGGGACTTCACTGATAGTCTAGTGGTTAAGACTCTGAACATCTACTGCAGGGGGTGTAGGTGTGATCCCTGGTCAGGGAACTAAAATCCCATATGCAGCACTATGCGACCAAAAAAAAAGAATAACGTCATGTTTGTAAACATGTTATACAAAGTGTGCATTGCTTTCAATGTCAGGATACTGTAATGAGTGAAAATGTAGACTTCAGAGTCTGGTGAGCCTGGGTTCAGATCTTGGCTCAAATCCTTAACATCTTAGTGACTCTGGACACGTTCTGTAGCCTAAGTCTCCAAGTGTTCCTCTGATGATCAGGGAGAACACTTCAGTGTGGCAGGAATTAAAACAAGAAATATGAGGAGACACTTGCAGGGTCCTGCCCTGTAACAGGAACTGAGTTGACACTAGCTCTCTGCTGGTCCCACGCAATAATGATTTGTCTCTCTCATTTCCTAGTTATTCCCCCGTTTGCTCCAAGTAAGACTTTCAATGAGTAGCGTTCTGAGCAGAAACGTCATTCCCGTCATCGTTCTTGGTAAGCAGGAGCTTGCCTCCATCTTCAGGGATGCCCCAGTCCCTGGGCCTCACGGCAGCTGGTGAGAGCCACCTTTTTCAGCTTGCTGGTGCCCCCAGGTCCAGATGGGGATCTTTGGTTTGAGAAATGACACTTTCTCTGTAGATACCCCTTGAGTTGTCAAGGGATGAACACAAACCTGGAAACACAAATTACATTTTATTTATATTTATATAAATATTTGTATTTTATAATAAATATTAATTATACTCCAATTAATATTTTATTATTTTAAACAATTTTATTGGAATATAATCGCTTTACAATGTTATTAGTTTCTGCTGTATAGCAAAGTGAATCAGCTATGTGTGTGTGTGTGTGTGTGTGTGTGTGTGTATACACATTTACACTCCGTCTTGAACCTCCTTCCCACCGCCCCATCCCACCCCTCCAGGTCATCACAGAGCAAGCTCTTGTGCTGCGCAGCAGCTTCCCACTAGCGCTCGGTTTTACACACGGTAGTGTATATATGGCAATCCCAGTCTCCTAGTTCATCCCCACTCCCCACCCCTCTCTGATGTCCATTCTCTACGTCTCCATCCTTTTGTAAAGACTGTACAAGCCTTGTCCATATATTATTTCACTGAATTTTGACAACAGCTTAGGGGCAGGTAATATTATCCCCATTTACAGATGAGGAGACTGAGGCAATGGGTGGTTAGGGAGATTTTCCAGGGTTACACAGGGAGGAAGTAGTAGTCTTGGGGATTTCAAACCAGTGGTCTGACTCCAAGGGAGGGACAGAGATATCAACCAACTGTTTTAAATTTGCCAGCCTACAAGTTCAGTAATTCACACTCAGCATTTGGGCTTGGAAATCGAAGCAGCTTGAAGAGTTGGCAGAATTAGGTCAGTGGTAAAATCTGGGAAATTATGTTATAGAAACTAGGTCAAGCTAGCTTCAGCAAAGAAGGCAGGCATATTTCAAGGGCCCTGGGGTTTTTCTGGGAATCCCGTCAAGGGTATCAGGACCTGGGGCTGGGTTGTAGTCAGGATCCAAGACTGAGAGGCCAGCAGTTCGGACCCCTACTCTACAGCCCAGGAGAGAGCTGACCTTGTCTGTGTCAGATGACCACCCATGGATCGGCAAAGCACACCCATCAGAGAAAGAGGTGTGAAAACACGTCCCTTCACTGGACCCTCACTCATCCCTCCGTTTCCTTCTTTACGTCCACAGCCCAGCTCAGTGGGATGAACGTGATCGCCTCCCGAAGTTTGGAGCCCATACGAGGGATCGAGGTCATGGACAAGGACGGCAATGTCATGGGTTATTCCAGAAAAGCCGGGACAAAGGTAGGGGACGCACACCTTGGAACTGTAAGCTGCGTGCCTTTGGGGCAAAGAATTTAATTGTCATTCTTAGAGCTGGTAACAAATTCCCATCTCCCTTCAGCCTTTTCTGATCTGTCTTTTCTCATGATGCTCAGAGAGAGTTTACATTTGTACTCTGATGTTTAAATGGTATCTGTTCTCCAGAGAAACAGAACCAATAGAATATCTGACCATCTATCAGTCATGTAAATAAATACATTAAGTGTGTGCTGTGCTGTCGCTTCAGTCCTGTCCAACTCTTGTGGAACCCTATGGACTGTAGCCCACCAGACTCCTCTGTCTGTGGGATTCTCCAGGCAAGAATACTGGAGTCAGTTGCCATGCCCTCCTCTTCCAGAGGATCTTCCCGAGCGAGGGATTGAACCCAGGGATTGTCTCCTGCCTTAGCAGGCGGGTTCTTTACCACTAGCGCCACCTTCTCCAGCAGATCTTTCCAACCCAGGAATCGAACTAGGATCTCCTGCACTGCAGTCGGATTCTTTACCAGCTGAGCTACCAGAGAACCCAAATATATATCGAGATTTATTTTATTATTATTTCAGTTTTTACTATTTGGCTGTACCGGGTCTTAGTTGCGGCATGTGGAAACTCTTAGTTGCAGCTTGTGGGTTCTAATTCCTTGACCAGGGATTGACCAAGAAAGACTGGGAGCACAGAGTCTTAGCCCTTGGACCACCAGGGAAGTCCTGCCGCAGTCCAATTTNGGCCCTCCCGGCCCCCAGACCCTGGCCTCGGACACGGTGTGGCTCCTCTCAGCTGTTCCTGTGCCGCCACAGCCCGGGACTCCCAGCCGCTGTCTCTGTCCTCCGACGTGGGGTAGCTCCTCTCTGCACGCTGAGTGGGAAGTGGGGTGGCTCCTCTCAGCTGTTCCCGCGCCGCTGCAGCCTGGCACTCTCGGCCGCTGCCCCTGACCTCGGAAGTGGGGTATCTCCTCTCAGCCGTTCCTGTGTCGTCACAGCCCGGGACTCTCTGCCGCTGTCTCTTGGACGCGGGGTGGTTCCTCTCGGCCGCCGCCTGCGCTCAAGTGAGCCGGCTCGGCAGCCGCCTGCGCTCAAGTCGGTTCATCCATCTTTTAGTGCGTTGGTAGTGCGTGGCTTTTTACTGCTGAGTGGTCTTCCGCTGTATGGCTGTCCCGCATGTTGCCTGTCTACTCCTCAGGCGATGGACACTTGGATTGTGTCCAGTTTTTGGCTCTTGCCCCTGATGGCGCTCTGACCACTTGTGTACAGCTCTGAGTGTGGATGTGTGCTGGCATTTTTCTTCAGCTGACTCTTAACTGCAGGGCATGGTGAGAAGCACGAGAGCAAATGCTCAATCCACGAGTTGTTCATCAGCACCTCCCACCTCTCGGGCGCTCTGCTGGGCTCTGGAGACCCACCCCTCACCGGCCAGCATCGCTCCTCTCCAGGGGCTGGGAAGGAGCCTCGGGCCCTGCTAGCTACCCAGTAATCTAGCCCATCTTATTGAGAGGAGCTTCCTTGTTCGCAACACGGCCAATTTAGGGTGAAAGAAAGGTTTGATGATCTACGTTTTTTTTTAAAAGCTGATCTTCCTCTTAAGAATAAAGTGTCTGTGACCGTGCGTAAGTTTGATCATTCTTTCGTCCTTCCCTGTCACCNTTGGATGTCAATCACTTTCCTCCAGGGAGCCTTCCAGGATTCACAAGACTGAATTAGGTGCCCCTCCAGGGTGCTCCCATAGCGGTCATGTCTTGCCTAGCAGTTGCCACACAGCCATGCCATGGCCTGTTTGCTGACCCTATGCCCCCACAGACGGTGCATCTTGAGAGTAAGAACCATTGTCATGGGCATCAAGGAAGCCCCAGGATATGATACACAGGGCACAGTGTCGAGTAGGTACCCATGTTTGTGTACTGGGTGGAGGATGTTTCTAACACACCCTGCCCCAAGTCATCTCAGAACACACCTGTGGGGCGTCCCTGGGGGTCCAGTGGTTAAGAATCTGCCTTGCAATGCTAGGGACACCGGTTTGATCTCTAGTCTGGGAAGATCCCACAGCTGTGAAGCAACTAAGCCCATGCTGTATAACTACTGAGCCTGTGCTCTCGAGCTCGGAAGCTGAAACTACTGAAGCCTGTGAGCCCTACAAGCCCATGCTCCACAACAAGAAGCCACCGCAGTGAGACGCCCTCATGCTGCAATGAAGAATAGCCACCGCTCACCGCAACTAGAGAAAGCCTGCTTGCAGTAATGGAGACTCATCACAGCCAAAAAAATTAATCTTAAAGAAAAAAACACTGCACCTGTGGCTTTCAGTTTTCCCTAGGCCACAATGACAGTTATCTCCACATTTGGTAAAAGGTGTTTCACCACAGCCTAAAAGGACAAAACCAGTCAAAATGATCTACCAGTCAGCTCCAGGTAGCCACAAGTTTCCCCTAAACAAAATGACAAATGTGCAAAGGCTCCAAGGGAAGATTCAGCCACTGATCGATGATACAGTAGTAATGTGAGGACATCTTTTCAAAGATGACACTTGGACCTTACACTCAGCTCCAGGAAGGGGGTGTGGAGGAGGACCAGGTAGGGAGAGAGGGGCCAAGGCAGGGGTAGAAGGAGCCAGACTGCCTGAACACTCATATAGGGAGTATGCATTTGACAGAGAGGGTTTTTACTTTCACTTGGTTGGAGTGCGGAGAAAGGGCACAATTTATGCCTACAAGTGCTGAGTATCAAAATATTTCACTTTATTTCTGTATCATAAATTTGTCATTTCAACAACTTGGATCATGAGCTAATACAGTAACATATATTAAAAAAATGAGGGTGAAAAAGATGTTAGTATTCATTTTCATAAAGTGCAGATTTAATTTTCAATTGTTTGCCCCAGTAAACATCACTTCAAATCCTCCCCTGACACCAACCAAGAAGGGGCTGTTTTAAAATTTTTTCCTTAACAAATGTCTACCACCCAGGATAAATGAAAGATCCAATAAAGACAAGTTTTTCTGCAAACATTTTTCTGATTAAGATTTCTGAGGACAAGAGTACTGAGTGAAAAAAATAACCTGTCATAATTAATACGAATACATATAACAAGAACGTAATTTAGACTCCCATGTTTATTTTGCAATTTTTAGGTCTCCAGTTATGAAAAAGGTACCTAACTACACGAGAATGGATACCGTCATATGTGGCCAAATTATTTTTACTGACGTTGTTTGAAGACATTCTCTGATTTTGGCCTTTACAAGAAGTTAATTCTCACACTCCCTCACCAATTATATAAGGTTGCTGTTTCAGTCAGACAGACATTTATATTCAAAATGGGCTTCTTCTCTTATGCTACTACATAAGGACTGGGCTCTTTTTTCAAAAGAATATTGCTAGCAACTAGGTTAATTAAAGACTACTCATGGCTTAAACTTGCCAAATGCTTTTACCTCTGCAACAGTATAAATATGGATTATTAAAGTTGTCTAATCAAGTATAAAATCTAGGCAAAACCCCTGTAATATAGGCAAAATATTCAAAGGCTAAGAAAAAAAAATTTTCCTTTTACAAGAAAGTGCAACTGCAGGGTCTTTTGAATGATCTTCTAGACGGTTCTGCAGAGAACTTAGTAGTTTGGCTCAGAAAGTAGAGTTCCTCATGAGGAATTAAAGTTCTTCCTAGAAGAATTCAAAGCAAAATTTCAGGCAGCTTTCTGAAAATAAACCGTTAGTTTGTGGTTACACAATGAGATAAACTGGAACTTGCAATAAGGAAGGGCTTCAGATTTGCTGCGATTTGCAGGGGAACTTGACAGAGCTGCTCTGCTCTTACCCCGGGAAGACGGGCTTTTATAAAGGTACATAGATAGAGGGTTACAGCACTTCGTAAACATTGAGAGTAGGCATGAAGTTAATCAGATAGGAGGAAATCAGAAGTGTTTTCATGTGTGTTTCAGTGCTTTTTCAGGTCAAATTACAATGCTTTCAAATAAAACATTAAAAATATAACGCTTTCTTGGTTATTTCCAGTATTTTACATAGTTAATGGATAATCATGGTGCTGGGGCTTTAGATCAGTCATCAGAGAGAGATTCTGTCCCACTGTCAGATTTTCAGCATTTGCTCTGCGGCTGCTAGATGGTAGAGGAAGTTCTCCGTGGCTGGTGGAAATCGTCTTTGCTTTAGTGCCTCATAATTGAGCACTCGCTTTTCTCCATCATCCGAAACTTCTGAAAATGGAGCCAGGTTGGTGAAGATTTCTTTTGTTTTTAGGGAGATATCCTTTAATAGAATAGGAAAATATACAATACGCTAGTGTCCAAAAATCTGAACAGCTCTCCAGAAATTTTCCTATTTTTTAAGTTTATCGGACTAATTTTACTTGTAAATTATAAAAAATGCAACAAATTTAAAACAACAAATAAATGTCATGGCTAACTTTGCGCAGCAGCGGTGGTGGGAGTAGGGGGAATACTTTAACCTTTTTAAGTGCACAGCTCAGTGGCGTTTTAAGTATTTTCATCAGGCTGTGCAGCCATCACCACTACCCATTCCCAGAACTTTTTCATCATCCTAAACCAAAACTCTGTACACATTAAGCAATAACCTCCCACCCGCCCCCGAGACCCTGGCCATCACCACTGTACTTCTGCCTCTATGAACTTGCCTATTCTATTAACAGGTGCTAGTGGAGTCAAAACATCTGTCCTTCTGTGACTGGCGTATTTCACTCAGCATAATGTTTTCAAGGCTCATGCTTCCTCTAGCACACGTCAGCGCTTCATTTTAAGGCTGAATAACATTCCACCATATGTACACACTACATTTTGTTTATCTACCCACCCATTGATGAGCATCTAGGCTGTTTTCACCTTTTGGCCATTGTGAATAACACTACTATGGACACAGGTACACAAATACCTATTTGAGTTACTGTTNTGGAGTCAAAACATCTGTCCTTCTGTGACTGGCGTATTTCACTCAGCATAATGTTTTCAAGGCTCATGCATCCTCTAGCACACGTCAGCGCTGCATTTTAAGCCTGAATAACATTCCACCATATGTACACACTACATTTTGTTTATCCACCCACCCACTGATGAGCATCTAGGCTGTTTTCACCTTTTGGCCATTGTGAATAACACTACTATGGACACAGGTACACAAATACCTATTTGAGTTACTGTTTTCAATTTTTAACATAAAACTACCAAATCTGTATTCATNATATGTACACACTACATTTTGTTTATCCACCCACCCACTGATGAGCATCTAGGCTGTTTTCACCTTTTGGCCATTGTGAATAACACTACTATGGACACAGGTACACAAATACCTATTTGAGTTACTGTTTTCAATTTTTAACATAAAACTACCAAATCTGTATTCATGCTGTGTTTGGCTCTTTGAGGAATCTGCTATTGTTTTTGGAACAAATCTCTTCCCAGAGTCCCCTCCTGCCTGGGATGAGCAGCCCAGCACTCGCCACGCAGGCTTTCCTTCCCTTTTACCGACTGACATTCCCTTTGGGTGGCTGAGGACTCAGCAGGGCTTGCATTGAAGTCATGTCTCTTTCCTGGTTTGCTGATATCATGAATTCATTTGGATATTTTTGATTTCTGAATACATAACCAGGCACTATGTCATACATTATACTGAACCATCTACGGATCACTTTTAGTCCATGAAAAACACTGTAATTCAAAACNTGAAGTCATGTCTCTTTCCTGGTTTGCTGATATCATGAATTCATTTGGATATTTTTGATTTCTGAATACATAACCAGGCACTATGTCATACATTATACTGAACCATCTACGGATCACTTTTAGTCCATGAAAAACACTGTAATTCAAAACTCAAATTTACACATTTCACCAACACTGTTTTTACTCTAATGTTGATGGTGGAATGGGTGAGTAATGACCATCTGTCCAGTAGGACAGTCTCAAGAATCTAGGTTCTCAGGACAAAACCCGCCCACCCCTCCCGGCCACGGCTTGTCAGGCCACCAGCACTGAGAGAAAGGCATTGCTGGCAAGTGCCCACCAAACCTGTGGCCCCGCCTGCCCCTCGGTGGCTACAGCTTTCACAACAACTGCCTGATTTGGGCAGCAGCCCCCTGTATCTGTCTCTCCCTGGAGGCTGGTGACCGACTGGCTCATGTTCGGGCCCATTCTGAAGAGCTCCTCTGAGCAGCTACCCATGGGCCTCTCCACTCACTTCACTAGGTGGGCAGCAGATAACCTGCCGCTGCCAAGCGGGACTTTTTGGGACCCCGTCGGTGGGAAGATGAAGGCATTACCTGTATTACTTGGCTGTCTGACTTCTCTGGATCTTCTGCCGACTGGACAATTAACTGACCAATTTCTTTATGCAGTTTGCCCATTGTCATGGCCTCTGGTGAAATTAAGAAGAATACGTTATGTGAATGTTTAGACATTTACAAAATGAAAAATAATCATCTACATGACAACCCAAACGACTGTACAGAGGGGATTCTGAAAAAACAGCTGACAAGACCCACATCTCCATCCTGTTACTATACACAGATGAGATGGTCGGATGGCATCACTGACTCAGTGGACATGAGTTTGAGTAGGCTCCGTCCGGTGATGGACAGGGAGGCCTGCTGTGCTGCGGTCCGTGGGGTCGCAAAGAGTCGGGCACGACTGAGCGACTGAACTGAACTGACTACACACAGATACGACGACACAACAGAAGGTCAGGCACGATCATGATTTATACACTTCGCATCCAAAGTAAAAATAAACCATCGCCAAACCAAAATTCTGATAAGAACTTTTTGTTTCTAGATAAAAACCTAATGAAAACTGACTACGTGTAGGTTGTGATTGTAAGCCAAGACCCTGACTTTCCTGTCCACGTCTTCATAGCTGGGAATTCACGTTTATCTTTCTGGGAGGAATATTGTGAAAGCAGTGCTTCCTGTCAGTTCTGCAGAAGCATCTCAACAATCACAGTGTAAAGGCCCTTAGGAATGAGCCAGGGCAGCAACCTAAGTTACAGTAATTATGGGCTGACCCATAATTCAGGGCTTTCTGTAATGAACTTTTTGGCCAACCCAGTATCTACATTGCTATTTTCTGCAGCAAGAAAGTTAACAGAGATTTCTGTTTAACACTCAAGAGGGACAGACTCCACAGGGATGAGCCCATTTTATTGAATCAGAGCAGCAGGGGACAGCAGGGAGTGGCCACGCTTTCTGGTCCTAACGCTTCAGCAGTTTCAGTGGCCCTGGGCACAGCTAGATTTCTACCACTCCAGCTTTACAAAAGGCAACATCTCCTAAAGACCTGATACCATATTTTTAGTTTTTCACCATGAATATGTATTATGCTCGTAAATTCCAAGTGAATTAAGAGAAAACAAGTTTTAGTTCTATTAATTGGAGGTTGCTAGATAAAGCCTCACATAATCAGAACTTAGCTAACAAATATCCCTCACTGGCTAGCATTCACCTGCTCCCAATTTTAGGAGAAAGATAAAATGACAACACAAAAGCTGTTACCGGTAATTCTCATCTAAAACCAAGACTTTACAGTGTCCTGGGCTCAAACTGTGTAAGACGCAAACCTCTTCTGCTTTATGCAGCTGTAACTTAGGATGCTTTACAGGTTCCGGAAGTGACCCTATGACACCAGAGCACCCTTTCTTGGTCTTTAGCCTGCAAGAATATTCATTCCCTGGCGTTTACTGAGACCTTGTTCAAAAAGATTTTCCATACAGGAGTCATATTCAACCCTTGTGTAGTGACAGATGGCTGCACACTCTTTGATACTTTGTCCCTCATGAGGTGGAGTCTAAATTATTTTCCTTTAATGACCTGCTTAAACAAATAGAATATGGAAGAAGTGACGGTATGTGACTTCCCAGACTAGGTTTCAGAAGACATTGTGGCCCTCTCTGTCTTGAATTACTGTTGGGGTGACCAGTAGTCACGTGCTGAGAACACTCAAGCTGTGCTAGGGAAAGGCCCCTGTGGTGAGGCCGCCTGTCCATAGCCATGTGAGCAAGCTTGGAAAGGCATCCTCTTGGCCCCAGCTGAGCTTTCATTTGACTGCAGTCCTGGCAATATCTTGATTAAAACCTCATGAGAGACCCTGAGCCAGAACTCCTAGNTAGCTAACAAATATCCCTCACTGGCTAGCATTCACCTGCTCCCAATTTTAGGAGAAAGATAAAATGACAACACAAAAGCTGTTACCGGTAATTCTCATCTAAAACCAAGACTTTACAGTGTCCTGGGCTCAAACTGTGTAAGACGCAAACCTCTTCTGCTTTATGCAGCTGTAACTTAGGATGCTTTACAGGTTCCAGAAGTGACCCTATGACACCAGAGCACCCTTTCTTGGTCTTTAGCCTGCAAGAATATTCATTCCCTGGCGTTTACTGAGACCTTGTTCAAAAAGATTTTCCATACAGGAGTCATATTCAACCCTTGTGTAGTGACAGATGGCTGCACAGTCTTTGATACTTTGTCCCTCATGAGGTGGAGTCTAAATTATTTTCCTTTAATGACCTGCTTAAACAAATAGAATATGGAAGAAGTGATGGTATGTGACTTCCCAGACTAGGTTTCAGAAGACATTGTAGCCCTCTCTGTCTTGAATTACTGTTGGGGTGACCAGTAGTCACGTGCTGAGAACACTCAAGCTGTGCTAGGGAAAGGCCCCTGTGGTGAGGCCGCCTGTCCATAGCCATGTGAGCAAGCTTGGAAAGGCATCCTCTTGGCCCCAGCTGAGCTTTCATTTGACTGCAGTCCTGGCAATATCTTGATTAAAACCTCATGAGAGACCCTGAGCCAGAACTCCTAGCTAAGACCCTCCTAAATTCTTGCCCACCAAAATTTTGAGATAATAAGTATTTGGTGTTTTAAATCACAATGTTTAGCAATAATCTGTTATGCAGCAATAGATAACAAACACACTTTGTTTAAACAGAAAAGTGAAGAAACAAGATGAATAGACCACTGATCTTCTAATATGTATATATACCATACAGCATAAGCACTCACATGTATCTTTAACCGTTAGGTCTACTAGAGCGAGTGCTGTGTTCTAGACACAGAAAAATCCATCCAGCACAACAGGTGAGTACTTAGTATTTAAACAATGAGAATCAGCCTAAAAAACACAACTGCTTGGCTTATATCCAGTGTCAACAACAGAGAACTAACCTTTTGCGAGCGGGGCAATGGTGATCTCACTGTCTGCCAGATTCACAAACACATCGTACAGGTCTGATCTATTGCTCACCTCCAAGTCCACAAATCCAGCGATGTAACCTGTGTTACAGGGAGGACCAGCATTACTGAAGGAGGAAATCACACTGTGAACATGCCAAAATGGGAGTGAGTCTAAGGCTCATCAGCTGCTTTTCTTCTCTGCGTTACTTATCCAGGGCATTTAAGCTGTATCCATGGTATTTCTTAAGGTGACATTATTGCCAACTGTCTGAAGAAACTCACACACCCCTCAGAATGTCCCCAAATTAGATTGTATGTCAAGGAAGAAGGCTGAAGTAAAGCATCAGCTTTTTAGTTGTCGCTATTTGGGTCAAGAATGACAGAGGAGGGAATTCCCTGGTTGTCCAGTGATTAGGACTCCGTGCTTTCACTTCTGGGTCCCGGGTTCAATCCTTGGTTGGAGAACTAAGATCCCACAGGTCTTTATCTGTGCGGCCAAATAAAAAATAAAGTCTTTAAAAGAGAATGACAGAGAAAACGGCATGTAGTAAGGATTCTCTTGACCACTGTCCCCTCCCAGGTCTCTGTCGACAAGAAGTCACAGCCAAACACTCAGTTTCCTCAGGGATAGCATGGAAGAAACAGCATCATCGTCACCAACTTTAGATCAGATACAATAAACACTAGAGGAATCAAAGCAACTCAAGAATCAGCAGACTGGACTTCCCTGGTGGTCGAGCGGTTAGGAATCCACCTGCCAATGCAAGGGACATGGGTTTGACCCCTACTCCAGCAAGATTCCACATGCCACAGGACAACTAAGCCCATGGGCCGCAGCAACTGAAACCTGCGTGCCCTAAAGCCCATGAGCTGCAACAAGAGAAGCCACTGCAATGAGAAGCCTGGGCACCACAGCTGGAGAGTAAATCCCGCTCGCTGCAACTAGAGAAAGCCTGGGTGCAGCAGCAAAGAGCCAGTACAGCCAAACATAAATAAGTAAAAAAGAATCAGCAGACTTTTGGAACTGATGTTAAACGTTCCCTGACTTTAGATTTCACAGATCAATACAATTAAAATAAATTTTTTTTTGGACCAATTTTACTTTACCAAGTGAGGACGTTTAAAAAACAATGGCAGTAACAAAAGCAAAAACCGACCACAGAGCACCCAGACAAAGATTCCCTCAGGTATAATGTGATACATGATGACCAAAATCATGTATCAAATATGGTTCATAAAACCATGATTTCTATGATATATAAAACCATATATCAAATATAAAAAAAAGATACTGCAGATTCCTGGAGAGAGAGGACACTATTCAGTAAGTGTTCCTGAGCCAAGTTGCTATCCAGATGGAAAACCTGAAATAGTCTCACATCCTATCTACAAAAATAGTAAATTACAGGTAGATTAAAGGCTTAAATGGCGAAGAAAAAAGTTTATAAATTTTTACAAGAAAATATAGGAGAATATCTTTCTGCCATTGGGATAGAAATTTTCTTAAAAAAAATATAAAAGATAAAATCATAAGTCTAAAAACATCCCAACACATTAAGATTTCTATTCATCAAAAGATACCATGAGGGGAGACTTCCCTGGCAGTCCAGTGGCTAAGTCTATGCTTCTACTGCAGGGGGTATAGGTTCAATCCCTGCTCAGAGAACTAAGATCCCACAAGTCTTGAAACATGCCCCACTCCATAAAAAGGAAAATGAAAATGGTGGTAACTTTTAGGCGATTTTGTGTATTTTATCAATTTCTTTTAATTTTATAATTTTGATTAGAATATAGTTGATTTACAACGTTTTATTAGTTTCAGGTGTACAAATTTTTTTAATTAAAAAAAGTTTTTAAGGGAAAAAACAACTGGCTGCATTTACCAAAGAAATACTAAATAACCAACATTCCCCTTGTTATGTTGTGCTTAGTCAGTCAGTCGCGGCCAACTCTTTGCAACCCCATGGAGTGCAGCCCGCCAGGCTCCTTGGTCCATGGGGATTCTCCAGGCCAGAATACTGGAGTGGGTTCCCATGCCTTCCTCCAGGGAATCTTCCCAACCCAGGGATTGAAGCCAGGTCTCCCACGTTGCAGGCAGATTTTTACTATCTGATGTACCAGGAAAGCCCAACGTTTCCCTTAGAAATGCTCTAAAATTAAAACAAAATCCTCCCCCAAACAAACAACAACCCTGGTTAAAGCTGAGCTTCTCCTCCCCTGGGAGCCTGCTGCCTACCTGGGCACAACTGTAGGGCTTCCAGTTCATCGGCATCCAGGTGCACGTAGGAGTGAAGTATGGTCCAGTCCTGTCGATGCCATACCAGGGCAGGCAGAGTCCTGGGGAATCAAAGTGAGAACACAGATGGTTGCCAGCCCACCCTGGGACTCCGCCCGTCCTGTTCCTTCTTCTTCTGGGGGAGGAAACTGGCTTCCGGATCCAGAAGGAGAACAAACGCTCACTGTGCCAACACCTCAAGGCTTCAAAGTAAAGTTATGCAGTATTTTGCTGTTGTTTAGTCGCTCAGTCGTGTCCAACTNCTGTTTCCCCATCTATTTGCCATGAAGTGATGGGACCGGATGCCATGATCTTAGTTTTCTAAATGCTGAGTTTTAAGCCAACTTTTTCACTCTCCCCTTTCACTTTTATCCTCAACTCACCCTAATGTTTGCTCTTCCCCTCAGGTTTTCCTCATTCTACCTCTGCCTGCCGGTCTGGCTCCAAAGAGGTATCCTCAGGTTGGAGGGAAGTTCTCCCCATTCATTCATTGGCTTATTCATCCAGACATACCCCCTCAAAAAAAAAAAATAATAATTGAGGATTTAAACTGGCTTTGGAAATACAGGGTTGACCAAGACAGAGTATTCCAGGGGGGGACTTACTAAAACAGCACAGAATGATAAGCCTCTTGCAGTTAAACAGTGCTGTTTGTTAAGCAGTTGAATGGACATGTGGTGATCTGAAATGGGTGTTAGGGAAGGATTCCCTCGGGGATATTTGAACAAAGGTCTGAATGATAGGAAGGAGCCAGACTATTTGGGTGGCTCCAGGATCCTTCCTTCTGGATTCTCTGTGTCTCCAAACCCAAATCACACAAAACTCATCAGGGAAGGATCCTTAGAGTCTAGTCTAAGTCTGTGCACTGGCACTCAGTCATGTCAGACTCCATGCCTCTACATGGACTGTAGCCCACCCAGCCCACCCTTTGTCCATGGGATTGCCCAGGCAAGAATACTGGAGTGGGTTGCTACCATTTCCTCCTCCAGGGGATCTTCCTGACCCAGGGATCCAACTTGAGTCTCTTGCATCAAGATGCATCGAGATGCATTGGCAGGCAGATTCTTTATCACTTGGCACCACCTGGGAAGCCCTTGGAGTCTATAGGCAAACATTCAGTCTTCATCTCATTTGATCTTTAAAAAAATTTTTTTAATATGAAATATTTCATACACAAATACCAATCTAAGAAAAACTTATGACTACCACCCAGCTGAAGAAATAAAGTATTACAGGGACTTCCCTGGCAGTCCAGTGGCAAAGACTCTGTGCTTCCATTGCAGGGGCCGAGGGTTCCATCCCAGGAAACTAAGATCCACATGCTGGTGAGGCCCAGTGGAAAAAAATAAACAGAAATAAAGTATTAGAAATGTCCCATCACTTCGTGACAAACAGATGGGGGGGGGAAGTGGAAACAATGACAGATTTTCTTTACTTGGGCTTCAAAATCAGACGTGAAAATTAGCCAATCAAAACAATAGTACATAACAGAACGCTGTGAAACTATGAAGGAAAGTGAGGTGGACATATTTGTACTAACTCATTATAATCCCATAAACTTTATCATGACAGTGCTGCTAGTTTCCCAGGAGGCTCAGTGTAAAATATCAGCCTGGTAAAGCTCTAAGTTCTGTGTGTACTTATGCGTATATGTAACACGTATAGCATGGGAGGGATGCACACCCAGGTGCTGACAGTGGCTTCCTCAGAGGAGGAGCATGGGGGCTGTGGGGATAGTGTGAAGGAAGGTTTGGGGCTGTAGACTGTATAATAAAAATACAAATATAAATATTTAGAAATGTTGTTCAGTCACCAAGTCCTGTCCAACTCTTTTCAATCCCATGGGGTGCAGCATGCCAGGCTTCCCTTTGATTCACTATCTCATGTCCATTTAGTCAGTGATGCTATTTAACCATCTCATCCTCTGTCGCCCCCTTCTCCTCTTGCCCTCAATCTTACCCAGCATCAGGGCCTTTTCCAATGAGTCAGCTCTTTGCATCAGGTAGCCAAAGTATTGGAGAAGGCAATGGCACCCCACTCCAGTACTCTTGCCTGGAGAATCCCAGGGATGGGGGAGCCTCGTGGGCTGCCGTCTATGGAGTCGCACAGAGTCGGACACGACTGAAGTGACTTAGCAGCAGCAGCCAAAGTATTGGAGCTTCAACTTCAGTAATACTCCTTCTAATGACTGACTATTCAGGGTTGATTTCCTTTAGGATTGACTGGTTTGATCACCTTGGTGTCTATGGGACTCTCAAGAGCCCTCCAGTACCATAGTTCAAAAGCATTAACTCTTCAGTGCTCAGCCTTTCTTATGGTCCAACTCTTACATCCATACATGACTATTGGAAAAATCATCAGTTCAGTTCAGTTCAGTTGCTCAGTCGTGCCTGACTCCTTGCGACCCCATGGACTGCCGCATGCCAGGCTTCCCTGTCCATCACTAATTCCTGGAGTTGCACAAACTCATGTCCATCAAGTCAGTGATGCCATCCAACCATCTCAACCTCTGTCATCCCCTTTTCCTCCTTATAGAAAAACCATAGCTTTGACTATATGGACCTAGGTGGGCAAAGTGATGTCTCTGATTTTACTACACTGTCTAGGTTTGTCGTAGCTTTTCATCCAAGGAGCAAGTGTCTTTTAATTTTGTGGCTACAGTCACCATCCACAGTTATTTTGGAGCCCAAGAAAATAAAATCTGCCCCTGTTTCCACTTTTTCCCCATCTATTTGCCATGAAGTAATGGGACTAAATGCTATGATCTTAGTTTTTTAAATGTTGAATTTTAAGCCAGTTTTTTCACTCTCCTCTTTCATCCTCATAAAGAAGCTCTTTAGTTCCTGTTCACTTTCTGCCATTAGAGTGATATCATCTGCTATCTGAGGTTGTTGATATTTCTTTCAGCAACCTTGATTCCAGCTTGTGATTTATCTAGCCCTACATTTTGCATGGTGTACTTTGCATATAAGTTAAATAAGCAGGATGATAACACACAGCCTTGATGTACTCTTTCCCAAAATTTGAACCAGTCTGTTGTTCCATGTTTGGTTCTAACTGTTGCTTCTTGACCTACATACAGGTTTCTCAGGATGCAGGGTAAGGTGTATAGTGCATAAATATGTATATTTACAAATATTTATAAATTTGTATATTTAGTACATAAAGGCTTTAAATATACTATCTGTAAGGTCCATTTGCGTGCCAAGAAGCAACAGTTAGAACCCCGTGTGGAGCAACTGATTGGTTCAAGATCAAGAAAGTAGTATGACAGGGTTGTCTGCTATCACCCTGTATGTTTAACCTATACGCTGAGCACGTCATGAGAAATGTTAGACTGAATGAGTTACAAGCTGGAATTGAGATAGGTGGTAGAAACATCAACAGCCTCAGATATGTGGATGATACCACTCTAATGGCAGAAAGCAAAGAGAAACTAAAGAGCCTCTTGATGAGGGTGAAGGAGAAGAGTGAAAGAACCAGCTTAAGACTAAATATTAAAGCAACAAAGATCAAAACATTCAGCTCCATTCAGTTCAGTTCAGTTCAGTTCAACTTCAGCATTTGTCCTTCCAGTGAATATTCAGGGTTGATCTCCCTTAAGATTGACTGATTTGATCTCCTTGCTGTCCAAGGGACCTTCAGGAGTCTTCTCCAGCACCACAGGTTGAAGGCATCGATTCTTTGGCATTCTGCCTTCTTTACAGTCCCATTCTTATAACCATACGTGACAACTGGGAATACCATAGCCTTGACTATATGGATATTTATCAGCAGAGTAATGTCTCTGCTTTTCAATACACTGTCTAGTTTTGTCATTGCTTTCCTGCCAAGAAGCAATCGTCTTCTGATTTCATGGTTGCAGTCACCTTCTGCAGTGATTTTGGAGCCCAAGAAGAGGAAATCTGTCACTGCTTCCACCTTTTTCCCTTCTATTTCAGTCATGTCCGACTCTTTGCGACCCCATGAATTGCAACACGCCAGGCCTCCCTGTCCATCACCAACTCCCGGAGCTCACTCAGACTCATGTCCATCAAGTTGGTGATGCCATCCAGCCATCTCATCCTCTGTCGTCCCCTTCTCCTCCTGCCCCCAATCCCTCCCAGCATCAGGGTCTTTTCCAATAAGTCAACTCTTCGCATGAGGTGGTCAAAGTACTGGAGTTTCAGCTTTAGCATCATTCCTTCCAAAGAAATCCCAGGGCTGATCTCCTTCAGAATGGACTCCACTACTACATGGCAAATAGAAGGGAAAAAGGTGGAAGTAGTGACAGATTTCCTCTTCGTGGGCTCCAAAATCACTGCAGAAGGTGACTGCAACCATGAAATCAGAAGACGATTGCTTCTTGGCAGGAAAGCAATGACAAAACTAGACAGTGTATTGAAAAGCAGAGACATTACTCTGCTGATAAATATCCATATAGTCAAGGCTATGGTATTCCCAGTTGTCACGTATGGTTATAAGAATGGGACTGTAAAGAAGGCAGAATGCCAAAGAATCGATGCCTTCAACCTGTGGTGCTGGAGAAGACTCCTGAAGGTCCCTTGGACAGCAAGGAGATCAAATCAGTCAATCTTAAGGGAGATCAACCCTGAATATTCACTGGAAGGACAAATGCTGAAGTTGAACTGAACTGAACTGAACTGAATGGAGCTGAATGTTTTGATCTTTGTTGCTTTAATATTTAGTCTTAAGCTGGTTCTTTCACTCTTCTCCTTCACCCTCATCAAGAGGCTCTTTAGTTTCTCTTTGCTTTCTGCCATTAGAGTGGTATCATCCACATAACTGAGGCTGTTGATGTTTCTACCACCTATCTCAATTCCAGCTTGTAACTCATTCAGTCTAACATTTCTCATGACGTGCTCAGCGTATAGGTTAAACATACAGGGTGATAGCAGACAACCCTGTCATACTACTTTCTTGATCTTGAACCAATCAGTTGCTCCACACGGGGTTCTAACTGTTGCTTCTTGGCACGCAAATGGACCTTACAGATAGTATATTTAAAGCCTTTATGTACTAAATATACAAATTTATAAATATTTGTAAATATACATATTTATGCACTATACACCTTACCCTGCATCCTGAGAAACCTGTATGTAGGTCAAGAAGCAACAGTTAGAACCAAACATGGAACAACAGACTGGTTCAAATTTTGGGAAAGAGTACATCAAGGCTGTGTGTTATCATCCTGCTTATTTAACTTATATGCAAAGTACACCATGCAAAATGTAGGGCTAGATAAATCACAAGCTGGAATCAAGGTTGCTGAAAGAAATATCAACAACCTCAGATAGCAGATGATATCACTCTAATGGCAGAAAGTGAACAGGAACTAAAGAGCTTCTTTATGAGGATGAAAGAGGAGAGTGAAAAAACTGGCTTAAAATTCAACATTTAAAAAACTAAGATCATAGCATTTAGTCCCATTACTTCATGGCAAATAGATGGGGAAAAAGTGGAAACAGGGGCAGATTTTATTTTCTTGGGCTCCAAAATAACTGTGGATGGTGACTGTAGCCACAAAATTAAAAGACACTTGCTCCTTGGATGAAAAGCTACGACAAACCTAGACAGTGTAGTAAAATCAGAGACATCACTTTGCCCACCTAGGTCCATATAGTCAAAGCTATGGTTTTTCTATAAGGAGGAAAAGGGGATGACAGAGGTTGAGATGGTTGGATGGCATCACTGACTTGATGGACATGAGTTTGTGCAACTCCAGGAATTAGTGATGGACAGGGAAGCCTGGCATGCGGCAGTCCACGGGGTCGCAAGGAGTCAGGCACGACTGAGCAACTGAACTGAACTGAACTGATGATTTTTCCAATAGTCATGTATGGATGTAAGAGTTGGACCATAAGAAAGGCTGAGCACTGAAGAGTTAATGCTTTTGAACTATGGTACTGGAGGGCTCTTGAGAGTCCCATAGACACCAAGGTGATCAAACCAGTCAATCCTAAAGGAAATCAACCCTGAATAGTCAGTCATTAGAAGGAGTATTACTGAAGTTGAAGCTCCAATACTTTGGCTGCTGCTGCTAAGTCACTTCAGTCGTGTCCGACTCTGTGCGACTCCATAGACGGCAGCCCACGAGGCTCCCCCATCCCTGGGATTCTCCAGGCAAGAGTACTGGAGTGGGGTGCCATTGCCTTCTCCAATACTTTGGCTACCTGATGCAAAGAGCTGACTCATTGGAAAAGGCCCTGATGCTGGGTAAGATTGAGGGCAAGAGGAGAAGGGGGCGACAGAGGATGAGATGGTTAAATAGCATCACTGACTAAATGGACATGAGATAGTGAATCAAAGGGAAGCCTGGCATGCTGCACCCCATGGGATTGAAAAGAGTTGGACAGGACTTGGTGACTGAACAACATTTCTAAATATTTATATTTGTATTTTTATTATACAGTCTACAGCCCCAAACCTTCCTTCACACTATCCCCACAGCCCCCATGCTCCTCCTCTGAGGAAGCCACTGTCAGCACCTGGGTGTGCATCCCTCCCATGCTATACGTGTTACATATACGCATAAGTACACACAGAACTTAGAGCTTTACCAGGCTGATATTTTACACTGAGCCTCCTGGGAAACTAGCAGCACTGTCATGATAAAGTTTATGGGATTATAATGAGTTAGTACAAATATGTCCACCTCACTTTCCTTCATAGTTTCACAGCGTTCTGTTATGTACTATTGTTTTGATTGGCTAATTTTCACGTCTGATTTTGAAGCCCAAGTAAAGAAAATCTGTCATTGTTTCCACTTCCCCCCCCATCTGTTTGTCACGAAGTGATGGGACATTTCTAATACTTTATTTCTGTTTATTTTTTTCCACTGGGCCTCACCAGCATGTGGATCTTAGTTTCCTGGGATGGAACCCTCGGCCCCTGCAATGGAAGCACAGAGTCTNTTGAACAGACGACTCATTGGAAAAGTCCCTGATGCTGGGAAAGATTAAGGGCAAAAGGAGAAGAGAGTGTCAGAGGATGAGATGGCTGAACAGCATCACTAATGCAATATACATAAACTTGGGCAGACTCTGGGAAATGATGAGGGACAGGGAGGCCTGACATGCTGCAGCCCAAGGGGTTGCAGAGAGTCGGACAGGACTGGATGACTAAACAACAACGACAAAGGTCCATAACTGTAAAAATACAGGAAAAAATCCAAATGTTAGTCATAGTGGTTTTCTTTAGGTAGATAAGACTTCAGCATATTTTTTCCTCCTCCTATTGCTTTTATTTCACAATTTAAAAAATACTATAGTTCTTTTACATCCAAGAGTTCAAATTTTTAAATCTCTGAAGTTGGGACACAGCCTATAATTATAACTGGAAGTGTTTTTCTTCTTAATGCTACATAAAATGATATGCTTAATCACTGATGGCGTTTCTAGACTTGGTAAAACATGGTAATTAGAACAAAAATTAAGAAAATTTGTTAAATCTGTAGACCCCTAGATATCCTGTCTTTTCCACTTCACCACTTTGCTGAATCTTAAAGACACATTTAGCCCAAAATACATAATCATTTTGTGTGGTATTTGGGCTAACCAGTATTACCACGCTAACTATTATGGTATTTGGGAAACCAGTTTCCATTAAATTAACAAGAAGGTAGAATCAGTAAGATCTGATTTCCTTTGCTCAGGGTGCTAGCATCTGCAAAACAGACTGACGTGGACTGAAGGCTGGGGAGATGGTAGAACGCAGTTCTTATCTGTGACCATCTCACAACAGGCGGGAAAACAGAAGAGGGAACACATGCCCAGATCTATTGCTTTTGGGACTTCAGACCTAGAGAGGCAAACTTATGGAAAGAGAAGAAAGCCTCAGAGGTAGGGCAGGATGAGAGCACAGCCTTTCCTTGCCCTGTTCAGGTGGCTCTGCTGTGGGCACCTTAAGTACTTCCTTTAAGAGTGAGTTAAGGACAGTCCCCTGTGGCCAAGGCCCATCGGTGTCACCTTAGTCTCTGGCACATTCTGGAGGCATGCAGAAAATAAATGAGGATGAGATGATGATACGTAGATACTGAACCAAAGGATTGGAAGGAGACAGTGGTATATACCAGGAGGGAAGGGGGACAGGCTAGGGAGAGCAGAAGTTGTCTCTGCAAAGTGTGATTGGAATTTTCTCCCTCCCCTTTTACTTCCTGGTGTGGTCAGACCTGCCAGTCGGGTTCTCCAGAGTCAAGGGGAAAGAAGCAGAGGGTGGAGAGGGGAGAGGCACCCCAACTTTTGGTGATAAGACTGACTGCTGGGTGTGGCAACACAAACTTGAGTTCTAATCCTAGCTCTGCGCCTCATAGCTGTTAAATCAGTCTTCTCTGGGCTTGTTTTCTTAGTGATCAAATGAGGCTAATCTTATTTTCCTCTGTGTTTGTCTTAATAAGGGTTGGACCAAGAAAAATCTTTATGCTAATGTTATAGATAAGAGTAGCCTTGTGGAGAGAATGAACTGAACTATGGTGGCTGGAGTCATGGCAGGACAGGCATTTAGGGAAGTTTCTTTCCTTCTTTGTCCAAGTATTAGTTAAAAGGAGTACAGCAGAAACTAACCAGTGGCGGCATTATGCTTCCACAAAAAATTGCAAGGAAAAGTATTGCAAGCGACAGTAGTAGTTGCTGGATTGGGATCTTAGGGAAGGAGTAGAGAGATTCAATCAGTTACCAAGAAAGTTGGAGATAAATTTCTTCCCCCAGAATATGGAGGCACCAAGGTATTTCTAGTCGACAAAGATTGTTTTTCATTTAGAGGTGGTGACATTCTTTAAAAGTGTGTGCTAAGTCACGTCTGACTCTCTGCAACCCTTTGGACCGCGATCCACCAGGTTCCTCTGTCCATGGGATTCTCCAGGTAAGAATACTGGAGTGGGTTGCTATGTCCTCCTCCAGGGGATCTTCCCAGCCTGGGGATTGAACCCGTGTCTCTTGTGCCTCCTGCATTGGCAGACGGGTTCTTTATCACTAGTGCCACCTAGGAAGCCTGTAGACTGAAATAAATCACTATTGAATGGGCATCTGCCCATTCCACTGAAATATTTCATTATGTAAATAATTTCCACATTTCTCCTTTATAATAAGCTAATGATGGCACCCTGATGTGGAGAGCATCTCCAAGACCACCCCAGGTTCAATGACATGTGGGGGCTCACAGGATTCAGCACATAGCTGTACTCACGGCTGTAACTTATTACAGCTAGAGGATACAAGCCAGACAGCAAAGGGGAAAGGCACGGGGTGATCGTTGGAGGAGACCAGGTCCAGGCTTCCCAGAATCATCCCCTAGTGGAGTCACGTAGGATGCACTCCAGTGACGCATCGTGAGAGCATGTGTGAAATGTCCATCAGGGAAGCTCTCTAGAGACGCGCAGTTTTTATTGAGGGCTGGTCACAGGGGCACTTCCTGCTCAACGCATACCAAAATTCCAACCTCTCACAAGGAAACAGGTGTTCAACATGAACCCCACTTCGTGTATGAATAGTTCAGGTGCAGACAGTCATTCTAATCAATTCTGGGAATGGTAGGAGCAACCCGCAAATCCAGCTTCCCAGACTCCAGCCCTGGGCCTAAGCTTCTCAGCCGGCTTCTCTAAGGATGGCGGTCTCTGGCCTGCTACGTCTGGTTTGCACAGCCTGCTTATCCCTTGCTCCTTAGGAAAAGAGTAAGAAACCATCAGCATCGATATGGATTTGGAAAATGCCCAAACTGTCTGAGCATGTGGATAAGGGACCCAGCGTTTTCCACAAATGTTCCAATGCCCGGGTCCCTGTGCGCCAAGTGTGGCACTTCTTTTCATCTGTTTCAAGAATTGGATTTAAGCAACAATTAGGCACCACATCCAGAGAAAGCAATGGTACCCCACTCCAGTACTCTTGCCTGGAAAATCCCGTGGACGGAGGAGCCTGGTGGGCTGCAGTCCATGGGGTCATGAAGAGGCAAACACTACTGAGCGACTTCACTTTCACTTTTCACTTTCATGCACTGGAGACGGCAATGGCAACCCACTCCAGTGTTCTTGCCTGGAGAATCCCAGGGACGGGGCAGCCTCGTGAGCTGCCATCTATGGGGTCGCACAGAATCGGACACGACTGAAGCGACTTAGAAGCAGCAGGCACCATGTCAGCCAAGAACTTCTTTGGCGGCGTGGCAGCTCTTTTAAGGGATTCCAGGCCTTCCTGGGGACTGGAAAGTCACCTCTGGAAGGGGGTTCCGTCAACTACCCTGACACTGTCTTGATGGTTAACTTGCTTCCAGCCTATTCGAGGCTTCCAGAACATCACCAAGAGGAGGTTGTTCTTGTACTCTCCAAGGTTTCAGGATGCTTATATTTGAAACTGAGTAGAACTTAGGCCCCAAGAAGTCCAGCTTTGGAGCTGTGTCTCATTAGAAGAAACAGTTCAGTAAGGAAAATGCAGTTAAAATGAATTCTGATCTTTATTTGCATTTTTCAAGTAACATTAAAGACCACAGATTTGTTACCTACAGTGATACATCTTAAAATGTATTTCTGCTCATATTTTTAAAACATTTTATTTTATAATTTTTAATTAAAATTTTTTTTTGGTGCTGAAACCTGAGATAAATGTTTTGTTTTAGAAGTTTTCGATTTCCAGAAAAGTTGCACCAATAATACTGAAATTAATATATGTGTGCGTGGCAGCCTGCATGCTCAGTCTTGCCTGACTCTTTGGGA
Source organism: Neotragus moschatus (assembly GCA_006410615.1). Taxonomy (NCBI): domain Eukaryota; kingdom Metazoa; phylum Chordata; class Mammalia; order Artiodactyla; family Bovidae; genus Neotragus; species Neotragus moschatus. The sequence goes on from SJYA01003046.1 coordinate 963,668, forward strand.
CCTCATGGACTGTAGCCCACCAGGCTCCTCTGTCCATGGGATTCTCCAAGCAAGAGTGCTGGAGTGGGTTGCCTTGCCCTCCTCCAGGGGATCTTCACGACCCAGAGACTGAATCCAGGTTTCCTGCATTACAGGTGGCTTCTTTACCACTGAGCCACCGGGGAAGCCCCAGATTACTGTATATTCCTCACCCGATTTCTCCTATTATGAACATCTTATATCACAATAGTAGATTTTTCATACCTAAAAAATGAACTGAAAAGGAACCAATGTGATACATTAGTAACTGAAGTTCATATTTAATCCAGATTTCCATAATTTTTACCCAATTCTTTTTGTTTCAGGTTTCTAGTGAGGAAAACCTATTTAGTCAACATGTATCCTTAGGGTTCTCTTGGCCCTACTTTCCTTGCTTTTGATCACCTTAACAGTTTTGAGGAGGAAACTGCCCTTTGGTTAGGTGTTGTCTGATGTCTTTTCTCATGATAAGGCTGGGTTTTGCATTTAGGGGTAGGAAGACCACAGAGGTCAAGTGCAAGTCTCATCACATCATAAGAAACCTTGCTCACCTGGCTGAGGTTGTGTTTGTTGTAAAGCCACCCCCCGCCCCCTGCCCTTTGTCTATACTGTTCTCCTTGGATAGAAGTCACTATGCACCGCCCACACCTCGAGTGGAGGGTCGTGCTCCACTCTCTTGAGGGCAAAATATCTATATAAATTATGTAGAATCCTCCTCGGGAAACCTCTCTATTCACTTGTATCTATTTAGTTATTCAATCATGTATTTGTGTTGGCACCGACTCGTATTTTGGGAAACTCTCATTCATCTGGCATGGGTTCTCATATCTCTTTCTACTCTTCCTTACAAATAACTTTTCCCATTATTTTCATTTTTCTCTTCTTTCCTTTTCATTCCCATTAACCTGTTTTCCCATCCCCTTTCCCACTCCCTCTGTCTCTCATCTCATCCCTTTCCTTGAATCGCCTACCCTTGAATCTCCAGTTGTCCTCCCAATTGGTCGATTGGTTACTCCACATACCAAATAAAATATCTAGAAATTAAAGTATAAATAAAATAAAATATCTAGAAAACACGAGGAAGGGAATCAGGGAATGCTCATCAGTCAACATCAGAATAGTTTAGCAGTCGAGGGGGCAGAAAGAGGCTGTGACTATTTCAAGCACTGATTATTTTACCCATCTTGGATGCATATATGTGGAAATGGTTTCCAGAGAGCTTGTGTCAGGGGTGGTGGTGAGAACCATACATGTAGTATCTTACTCAACCTCACAACAACCTCACCATGCTTATTTCAGAGCTGATAAATCTAAGACTGAGAGATTACCTGCTCAATGTCAAGTCAAATGGCAAAGTGGGGGTTTTAAGCCACAATTGACTCCAAATCTGGTGTGCTCATAGGAAGAACTGAGATGTATTTATAATCCTGGTTCCCTAGGAAATGAAACATACCTCTACTTCTAAAAACACCAACGTGGAGTACAGAAACATGTTCACAGAGAGTCTCAGCTCTCACAAGGCTTTGGCTCTGTCTGAATTTGTAGGTACGCCTTAATTACTGTCTTGCCCTTTTCCTCCATTGAGCTGGTACCTTGATTTTCACCTCCTGCAAAGCAGACTCCAAACTGTTTTAGTCTTTTTTCCTCTGTGAGTTACTGTGGAGAAAACTGTTAAACTCTCTGGATTCGTTTTCTCTCGCTGTGTCACAGGTAACCACAAACAGCGGCTTAAAGCAATACCCACTGCTTACTTCCCAGTTCTGTAGATCGGTGTGACAGCTCTCCCTTCAAGGACTTGATGGCCAGGCTGCTTTCCTTTCTAGAGGCTTCAGGGAAGGATCGGCTGCCAAGCTCATCCAAGTTGTTGACAGAATTCAGTTCCTTGCAGACTGAGGCTTCTGTTCACAGAGTGACTTTTGCCTGGGAGATGCTCTCAGCTTCTAGATCGCCCTCCACTCCCTGCCACAGTCTTCCTTCGTGTAGCTCCCTCCAGATACTCTGATGCTTTGACTCTCTTCCCTCCTCTGCCTCTGACTTCGAGACCCAAATTTAAAGGGCTCATGTGATTGGTTCAGTTCAGTTCAGTCACTCAGTCGTGTCCGACTCTTTGCGACCCCATGAATCACAGCACGCCAGGACTCCCNATATAGAAGGCTTGCTTTAACCAACTGTCATTTATTCAAATGACTTTGACTTACTGAGTGTTTACTCTGCGTGAAGTACTGCTGCTACCAGTGCTACAGAGACAGCAGTTGGACAAAACAGACTTAAATCCCTCCCCTCATCAAGCTTATATTCTTGGAAATTCCCTGATGGTCCAGTGGTTAAGACTCCTTGCTCTCACTTCTGAAGGCCTGGAACTGATCCCCTGTCAGGGAACTAAAAGTCCCACAGGCCACAAGGCACAGTCAAACAAGCAAATAAACAAAAAACTTACCTTTAGAGGGGCAGACAGTAAAAAAATAAACTCATAAAATAAATCAGGGGTCAAATGGTGATAAATAAATGTCATGGAGGAAATGAAAGGCTGGAAGGGTGCTAAGAAGTATAGAAAGGGGAGGTTATTATTACTTTAGAGGGAAGAGAAGGGGCTGTGTTGGGTCTTGCAGGTCATTATAAGGACTGACTTTCACAGAGTGATCTGGGGGCCACAAGAGGGTCTTGGTTAGGAGACTGACGTGATCACCTCACTTTTGTTTTGAAAAGGCTCCCCCTCCTTGCTATGTGGAGAAAAACAGGGAGGAAGCTAGGTGAAAAGAGAAAGACAAGCTAGCTGGTTATCATACACTGTAGCTGAGAAGTGATCGTGACTCAGACCATCATTGGATAGCCATGGAAGTGGTGTATGTGGGATTTGTTGATGGGGTGATTGGATCTGGGGACATGACAGAGAAAAGTGGAGTCAAAGATGTCTTTAATATTTTTGTGGCTTAGGCAACCAGAAAAACAGGATTGTAATTATTCTCTGGGGGATGGTGAGAAGAAGAGCAGGATGGAGCCAGAGAGACCTGGCGTCTGGTTTGGGACAGGCTGGGTGTACGTTGTGTGTCAGACATTTAATGGATGTGTCAAATAGACATCTGGGTGTGAGCTGAGCTTTCAGGAAAAGAGGTCAAGTGCTGGTGATACAGTTTTGTAACTTGACAGCACAGATGTGATTTGTAAAGCTATGAGCTAGTATTTTGGGTGTCTTTGCTGTCAGCGTCTTTGCTGCAAGCATTTTCACTGCAAATTGTCCATAAGACAATTTTGCCGTGAAGGATATACTAACTGGTTGACAGTTTGGGGCTTGACAGCTTGGTTTCAGTAAGTTGAAAAGCATTAGCATTTCTTCTAGTCAGTGACATTATTGATGTCATTATCAAGCTACCAGGTGATGTCTCTCCTTTACTTTTTGTTCTTTTAGCTTTTTTTCTCCCATTGTTTTATCTTTTACAGCAAAATTGCCAATGGCCAATTAGTTATGAAGCAAAAATATTTGGGGCAAAAATATTTGGGGCAAAAATGTTTGCGGCAAAGATGCTTACAGCAAAAGCATCTAGAACCATGAGCTAGAACCAAACGATGAAGGCAGTTAGAGGAGGAACAAGGTCCAGGAACTGACCTCCAGGAATTTTCAACCTTACAAGTCAGAGGGACAAGGAACAGATGGAGAGGTGAGAAGAAAATCAGGAAAGGAGGACCCTGGAAGTCAAGTGGAGAAAGTGTTTCAGGGAAGATACAGTGATCATCTCTGTGTATGAAAGGAGATGGAATCCAACACATTGGTAGGTAAGGGCTGACCCTAGATAGGAGCATCAGTGAATGGTAATAGGAGGGAAGGCAGAGAGTCTGAGCATAGATGAAAGTGGGCAGCAGATGGCACAGTGCAGAACTTCTCTAATTTCTCCTCTGTTTTCTCTCAGCCATCGGTGGAAAGTAGAGCAAGGAGGGCCTGGAGGTTAGAGAGAGGGAAACGTCATCTGGGAGAGTGAGAGCAAGGCCGAGAGAAGTGCGGTAGGATGGGTGAGCAGCAGCATGGTGCTCGTTGAGGCTTGTGGTCATGAATTTGACATGAGACTTCTCGACGTGGCTGTGCCTTCGTCTCCAGTCATATGAGGCTGCAGGCAGGAGTAGGTAGAGGGCTGGATTGGCTAGGGTTTGGGGTGAAATAGAGAACTGAGCAGACAATAACTAAATGATGGAGCCCATGTTGGGCCTGGAGGGACTTCCATGGTGGTCCAGGGGCTAAAACTCCATGCTCAATGCAGGGGGCCTGGGTTTGATCCCTGGTCAGGGCACTGGATCCCACATGCTGCAACTAGGGATCCTGCATGCTGCACCGAAGATTGAGGACCCCACGTGCTGTAGCTGTAGCTGAGACCAGGTGCAGCCAAAATAAATAAATAAAAAAGAAGGAAAAAATTGGGTCTGGAGGAAGCAGAGGACATGGGGGATGAGAGTAGAGCAAAGAGGTACACTGGATGAATGGATTGCAAATAAATCCCAGTCAAGCAGCAAGGTCGTTCCGCTTGGGATGTGATAGAATTAACCACAGCAGGTGGTGGTCAGAAAGTAAGATGCTTGAAAGCTAGACTTGGGAACTGAGATAGTTAGTGTGACAAGATCTGGATAGAGGTCAGCATACTATGGCCCTGCAGGTTAAATTTGGGCCTGCAGCCTGTTTTTATATAACCTTGAGATAAGAATGTTTTTTCATATTAAAAAAAAAAAAAAAGAGTATTATCCTTTTAGCAAGAACAGTTGCTCCAAGAAGTGAAGGTATTTCATGGCCCACAAAACCTAAAATAATTACTACCTGGCCCTTTATAGAAAGAATGCTGACTCTTGGTCTAGACTCTAGGGTATCAACGGCTGTGTGAGTGGCTGAGGTCTGGTAGAGGACACAATGGTGAAGGCCAGGTGGCCAGGATATCTGCCAGGATCAATTACTTGGGTATAGAGCCCACCAATCATTACAATGGTAGTGTTGGAGAGGGTGACAGGGAACTAACAGCCAAGGAATGAGGGGGTGTGACCTGGGATTAGTAGATGACTGAAGAGAAAGGATCACAGCATGGAGGAATCAAACATGGCCTCGACTGATGATGTGAGCATCAGAAGTGAGAATTGAAGGGAAGAGAGAGAGAGAGGAGGAGACAGAGAAAGCATGCTCTGGGATGGAAGGAGTTAGTGGGTTGAACTAGTTGGTCACGGATCCATCTCCGGGTGCCAGTGGTTTGACGAAGAAACCCAGCCACTCCTTTTCAGGGTTGCAGAAGCAGCAGAGTGCTCATGACCGGCCTGGGTGATGCAGCTAACGGTGGCCTGAGCAAAGACCACGGCAAAGGGGCAGTGAGGTCAGCCCTGGCTGGCAGAAGAAGCTTTGCAGAGAAAGACTTTGGGTTGAGGCTTGAAGTATTAGCAGCAGTTAGGTAATGATGGTGGTGAGGGAAGAGAGATATATATGTGCAAGAAGGCGTGGTATCTTTGAACACTGACCTCAGAAAATCATGAACTTGAGCACAGTTGGAGGTTCAGAATCAGTGCAATTAGGAGCTTCGGGTGAAGAACATTATTGTTTCTCCTTTAATATTTGGGTGTGAGGCTTAGGGATAGTAAACGCTCTGTGTAGATGGGTAGAGACTCTGAGTGAAACATGACATACATTGGCCTTTAAACTTGTTACTGCCCCATTGTATTGCAGGAAAATGTATTTTATGTGTTTACATAAGGATTTATTCATTTCTCTCTCCAGCATCTTTTGAGAGCATCTCGTCTACCTGATGCTCTGCCAGGCACTGGGGCTACAGAGTTGAACAACACGAATGTGGTCGTTCCCCTCTCAGAGCTTACAGTGTGCAAGTCATTACACTGAAGGATGGTCAGCGCGAAGAGAGGATGTTACTGGTGCTCAGTGCCTTGGCATCTAAATTAACCTGGGAGCCAGGGAAGAATCCTGGCAGAAGTGACATTTAATATGAAGGGGAAATAGGTCGTTGTTGCCAGAGTAAGGAATGGGTGGTGGTAAATTTCCAAGTGAAGTGATGGCTTGTACTGGGTTGGAGGCGGGAGAGGACTGTTTCAAGCACTGAAAGACATTGAGAGAAGTGAGAGCCAGGTCTAGAGATACAATGGACGTCTGGTCTGGAGTGGATTCTCCATCTCCACGTGGCTCCTTTTCGTTTTGGGGGTGCTTGGTACATCTTACAGGATCTTGGTTCCCTGACCAGGGACTGAACCTGGGCCCTGGGCACTGAAAGCATGGTGTCCTAACCACTGGATCACAAGAGAATTCCCTCCATGGAGCTTCTGATGAGTGTTCAGAGTTTTCCTCTCTCTAGACTGCAAAGTCTGAGAAAGTAAAAGTGAAGTTGCTCAGTCATGTCTGACTCTTTGCGACCCGTGGACTGTAGCCCACCAAGCTCCTCTGTCCATGGGATTCTCCAGGCAAGAATACTGGAGTGGGGTGCCATTTCCTTCTCCAGGGGATCTTCCCGACCCAGCGATCGAACCCAGGTCTCCCACGTTGCAGGCACATGCTTTAACCTCTGCATCACCAGGGAAGCCCTAAGTCTGAGAAGGCAGGAACCAAATCTGTCCTGTTCACTGCTGCATACCTGCCTATGGAGTGCCTGCCTTTTGAGTCGGCACATAGTACATGTTTTTGTTAATTATGGTTTATTGAATGAACATATAAAGATGAACCTCAGTTTAACTCTAAAATTTGTTATGTTCATCAGTACAAATACCTTCATTATAGCATTCTTGTAAACAATGAATGTGAAAGTGTAAACTGTGAAACATGATACTTGTTTTAAAGCTGTGAGGTATTATGTTGCAAATATGTATAATGTAGTACTTCAGTTGTACCCTTAACAACTTTTTTTTTTTGAGAACCTTATTTATTCCACTCAAGTCAGAGAAATCCTACAAAACACTGTATTAGAGAAAGTATCCAGTTATATGCAGTATAAACGTAGCTTGATTAGGGGGGAAAAAAACCTTCATCAGCCTGATTACATCCTTTTGCCACTTCCTGAGTGGCTTTTAGCATTATTCAGGTTGCTTGTTTTCCACTAAGTGAGCATTAATCAACAGCAAGTAATTATGCTTTTCTCCAGGCCCAGAATAGATCCCATCTTGTCCCTCTTTGTGTACTAGTCTATTTTCACCAGTGAATCATCATCTCTATGAAAGGAGGCATCGTGCTTATTTTAATCCCCAGCATCTTACATATGGCTGTTACCTGGTATTGAATACTTGTTAGTTGAGTTTAATAGGTAAATTTATCCTGGAAATTGACATTATACCTTTACTCATTCAAAAATATGGTAACAGACTCTAAATACTTTTCATGCACTTAAATGGTCCTTTGGTATTGCTGCTGCTGCCACTTAGTTGCTTGCCATATATGACTCTGTGTGACACTATGGACTGCAGTCCACCTGCCCCCTCTGTCCAAGGGATTCTCCAGGCAAGAGTACTGGAGTGGGTTGCCGTGTCCCCCTCCAGGGAATCTTCTAGACCCAGGGATTGAACCGGGGTCTCCAGCATTGCAGGCAGATTCTTTACCACTGAGCCACCAGGGAAGCCCCATTTGATGTTGATATATTACCAAATGCTTCAAATGCAGTCTTCTCTTGGTATCTACAGCAGATTGGTTCCAGTTCCCACGACATATTAAAATGTGCAATACTCAAGTCTTATGGCATAGTATTTGCAGGTTACCCTATCACATCCTCCTATATAATTTAAATAATCTCTAGATTTCGTATAACTCTCAGTGCAGTGTGAGTGCTAAGTTGCTTCAGTCGTGTCTGACTCTTTGCAACTCTATGGACTGTAGCCCATCAGGCTCCTTTGTCCATGGGATTCTCAAGGCAAGAACACTGGAGTGGATTGAAATGCCCTCCTCCAGGGGACCTTCCCAACCCAGGGACTGAACCTAGGTCTCTTATGTCTACCTGCATTGGCAGGCAGGTTCTTTACCACCTGGAAAAAAGCCCTAATGTGGTGTTGCTGCTGTTAAGTTGCTTCAGTCGTGTCTGACTTTGTGTGACCCCATAGACGGCAGCCCACCAGGCTCCTCCGTCCCTGGGATTCTCCAGGCAAGAACACTGGAGTGGGCTGCCATTTCCTTCTCCAATGCATGCAAGTGAAAAGTGAAAGTGAAGTCGCTCAGTCCTGTCTGACTGTTAGCGACCCCATGGACTGCAGCCTACCAGGCTCCTCCATCCATGGGAATTTCCAGGCAAGAGTACTGGAGTGGGGTGCCATTGCCTTCTCTGTAATGCGGTGTAAACCTATGTAAATGGTTGCCAGTAACAAATTCAAATTAGGCTTTTTGAAATTTCTGGAACTTTTTCCCCAAATATTTTCTTTCTATCTGTTGCTCTCTCTTTTAAGGCNTTCCAGGCAAGAGTACTGGAGTGGGGTGCCATTGCCTTCTCTGTAATGCGGTGTAAACCTATGTAAATGGTTGCCAGTAACAAATTCAAATTAGGCTTTTTGAAATTTCTGGAACTTTTTCCCCAAATATTTTCTTTCTATCTGTTGCTCTCTCTTTTAAGGCATTTTTTTTTTTTTTTGGCTGTGGGATCTTAGCTCCCCAGCCAGCGATTAAACCTGGACTCTCAGCAGTCAAAGTGCAGAGTCCTCCCCATTGGGCCTTCAGGGAATTCCCTTCTGAATATTTCTGACGCATGTCTAGTTGAATCTGAGGATGCAGAACTCCACAGGTGTGGGTGCAGAGGGTTGACTGTACTTTTAAAATAACTTCAAAGAGAAAAGTATGAAGATGTAGAAACATTGGACTTCATTTTACCTCCCAGTTTTCTAGTATTTTTATTTCAGGTCTACCAAATAATGAGCAATACTCATTAATCATTTTACCATTTTCTTTGAGATATGACAATGGAAAGTTAAAAATGTTGGAAAGCTTTTTTGATACTTAGGTCAGGTTTCTTTTTATTTTATTCTGTTATGTACCTCTCTGGTCTACTGAAAAAGTTTTCTATTTACAGCATTTAAAAGCTATATTTGCTCTTAGGTTTAGCTATTTTGACTTAAGTATTTTATACACAAATAAGTCTCTTGATCTTGTCCTATAAAACAGTTCCCATGGCTTTTTAATACCTACTGCTCAACTCTGCTCTTATTTTTTGAGGTGTAAGCTCAGGGTGATCTGATCATTTGGAAGAACGCTCTGAAATGAATTTTAAAGTAGAAGTTTTTTTTTTAGAATTTGTGATTTATTTTGTCTATGTCTGCATTTCCCAAATATTCTTTCTAGTGATAAACTTAAATAGAAAAACCTCTTTGCTGAGGCAGAAGGAATGAGGGGGGAATGCTTTTTGTGTGTATATACTGTAGTTTTCTCATTCATTAATGTGGTACTCTCATTAATTTACACATCCCATCTATTATTGTGGTGGTGAGTTTAGTCACTAATTCTGTGTCCGACTCTTGTGACCCCATGGACTGCAGCCTGCCAGGTTCCTCTGTCCATGGGATTTCTCAGGCAAGAATACTGGCATGATTTGCTATTTCCTTCTCCAGGTGGTGTTCTCCACCCAGGAATTAAACCCACATCTCCTGCATTACGGGTGGTCTCCTCTATTGTAGGCAGATTCTTTACCGCTCATTGTTACAAAATGTGTAATAAATTTGCAACAATTTATTCCGCTGCTGCTTTCTGAATTTTTCTTCTGAACTTATTTTAATTCTTTTGGTCAAGCTGCGGGGCATGCAGGCTCTTCTGTTTCCCTGACCAGGGATGGAACCCATGCCCTGGCAGTGGAAGTGCAGAGTCTTAACCGTTGGACCACTGCCAGGCAAGTCCCAGAACTCATTTTGAATAATTAGATTAAGTTTAAATGGCTTTCAGGTTCTAGGTATAATGTTTGAACGTTAAAGTTGTTCATCAGAAATAGAAGACCTGTAGCAAAGGTCCTGTTACAGAAATTTTTTCATTAACACTTTTCTTAGGTTTGTGGGCAGTATATGCTCAACATAAAGGCGACGACAGTCCCATGTATTTTCAAATATTTTGAGGGTCTGGTCTGGTGCATGTCTTTTCTCCCCATGCCAGACTGCTGTCTCCAGTATACCCCCAACCTTCAGGTCTTGGCTCAAAACGAGCTTTTTCTGAGGGCCCAGGCACTCTCTGTGTCACCAACTTTAGGATTTTATCTACATGTGAAAAAAGCCTGCTTGGTTGTTTAGTTACTTATTTCAGTTCTCCTCCCCAGGCTATTCCGTCATGTGACAGGTCTCCACTAGAAGTGAAAATCCTTGGCCTAATGATATGTTCTCAGTGCATTTGTGTTAAGCGAATAAATTCGGTATTTTAACTCAGCCAGGTCAGTATCCTTGTCTGGAGAATTCCAGGGAGAGAAGCCTG
>SJYA01003046.1:974116-1069107 GCA_006410615.1 Neotragus moschatus
TTTTTTTTTTTTCTTTTGGCATTGATTATTGACAGCTGCGAAGCCTACTCCGAGTCACAAGGAAGTTGGGACAGAGTTAATACTATGAGAGGGACTTGAAGTTTCTCTCAAAGATTAGGAAAGTGAGGCCTAGGGAGACTGGTTTGCCCAAGGTCACTCTGGGAGTGAGTTGTTGAGCTAGAAGCCTAACACCAAGGTCTCTGAACTTCAAGATCCATCGTGGTTCTCTCTCCCCCCCACACTACCCCCCCACACTATTGCGCTGCTGCTTGCGATTATTTCCATATGTGTGCTTGAGTCGGCGGCACTGTTGGGAAAACTTGCGTGTGTCCTGATCTGTTCAAGAGACATTTATTACGTTGTCATTACAGGGGGTGCAAATGTATTCTCTAGTCTTTCAATAGATTCTTATTTAGGGTTTATAAGTATTAAGAGTGTCCATTGCTTTTTAATTTTCACGCTTCCTCAAGCCAAACGAGTTTTGGGTCTTACCCCTGTTGTGGATCGATGTACCGTGTCTGTTAACTCTTTTATACCTTAGGAAGCTTATTTTGTTAGTTCGTTTGAAAATCCTCTTTGGAAAAGGTCAGTTTCAGTCAATGCGTACAATTGGTACTACTGATAATCTGTCAGGGCCAGAGAGCTGTTTGTCGTATGCTTGTTATTTTTACTGTAAGTTAACAATTTCGGGGATAAGTAACCGTCTGTGGAATAGGATAATGCCACATTCTGTGGAATAGAGTAACTGTTCTAAAAAACAATGGAAACTACAACTTTGATCTAATCACTCACTCTGATCCTCCATGTTAATAGTTTGAACAGGCAGAAGTTTACACATGCTGATTAATTTATAGGAAAGAAAATAAAATTGAGATGGAAATTTAACCCCACAAAATAAACTAGCAAATTTAGGGAAAGCATTATTTCTCAAATGTTTTGAAACTTAAGAGAATTATATATTGTGGTATACAAGTGGCTTGGGTGAAATTACTACTGTAGATCTGTTTTATAGCCCTTTGAATGCTTTACCAACACATTTTTTTCCATGTTAATTGGCTGAAGCCCTGTAATCTTCATGGTCTAAATACTACATATTGATGTGTTCAAGCCTTGTATCCTTCACTCCTCCCTTTTGAATCTATATGAACTTAATATTTCAGTAACTTTAAAATTAGAAGTGATGTATGTTAACATCTTAAATCTTTTCTCACAATTTCTAAGTTGAATTAGATTTGATTCATGAAGAGCAATTTGTGAAAATGTCAGAAATTCAGGTAGGCAAGATGAGAGACATGGGGATGGGGACTTGAATTTGTTAGTGTAGTTTTTGTAAAAGGCCTTTTAAAAAGCTGTTAGATGAGTGCTGGTATGGTAGAGAGAGATGCCTTCTCTTTCAAGTAGTATAATTTCTGTCCCTTTCATCTTAGATCCTGTCTTAGTATCAATGAGCCAAATGTGGATGACATATGACACTGTTGACAAAATTTTATAAATAGGGTAATCAGAGCACATTTTATTTTTAATGGAAATAATCTCATAACATTTGTAATATCAAGTCACATTTGGATCTCATCCATTAGCGTATCGTAATAAGATGTGAATAAATTTAGGTGTAGAATGGTTTGTCAGAGCAATAGTTTTGGAAGCAATTGGAAAACAAGCGTTCTGGAAAATGAGACTGAGTCCCAGCAGTTACCGGCAAGAAATTTGCATACCCCAGAATCATTCAGAAAAAGCCCCTTTTCCAGTTCATATTGATGATAGTGCCAGGTCTGTTGCTTCTGACTGTATAACGGCCTTTTAACTTGCACTCTACAACCAGTGTCTTAAAAATAAAGTTGTTATTAAACCCACAAATTATGTAACATTATAGCTTATCTACTTGGTCTGTTACACAAATAAACTAGTAAAATTGAAGGGCTGACCTAAACTTTACTCTAGGTAGATACATAGATCACTCACTGTGTCTTTAAGAATGCCTATCCTCCTAGGAATAGTTTGTAATTCTAGATTTTATTTTTAAAGATTGCAGTACAGCTTTTAGTGTGTGATAGTTTTCTATCGCATGGCCTCAAAAACTTGTTTTTTTCCCCTAATTTGATGATTGTTTTGGAATTGGAAAGTATTGAATTTGGAATCTTAATTTGACTAGCTGTTGAGGAAATGAAAAAGTACTTTCAGTTTTATCACCAAATAAGACTATTTTTTTTTTTTAAGTGAAATTGTTACCACAGTCATTTAAAAGTAAGAGATTGGGAACTACTTTTTGATAGTTTGTTATTTTGTCACCACATCATACTGGGGCCAGCTCTTAAATTTAACTCTCGGTGCCTATTTTGCAACATATTGACAGTGCTTATATACAGTAGTATGGGATTTAAATCCTCAATGCAAGATTGGGAATTGGATACAAGTCATTTTGGTGGGCTGCTGTGATATCCTTAATGTAAAGGATAAACGTAAAAACATTTACTCCCCAATTTTTGGCTGATAGAAGCTGTTCTGTTAAATAGTTTTGGAAAAGATACTAAAATATTGTTGAATTTTAAAATAACGATGTGTGCGTGCTCCAGGAAGATGATGAGTAGGTCGTTCTCTTGAAACAGAAAAGGCTTATTCTAGCCAAGTATCTAGTTGTATTCAGTGTTACATCTTTGATTGGGAGCGGTGTAATAAAATTGACCCGAGTGAAAATGGCCTTGCTCCCATATTGGCAGATTTGATATTGAGATTATTGAAGTATTGAAGAGGGGTTTATATTTGCATGTGAGGAGTATGATTTGGTATAATATGGGATGACGTAGGACATTGTGTTAAAAGATACACTTCAGTGTGTTTTGTGATTCTCCTGTACAAGGTTTTAAAAATATACTAGAGTAGAAATACTGTTTATAGTTTTCCTGGAGGAAGGAATGTTCAGAGGCAGCATTCCTGAAAGATAGGATGATTGGAAGAAGAAATAAGAGTTACTAAATCTATAGATCTAGTAAATCCTTCAAGTAAGAGACATTTTGTCTGTATTTGCCCTAGAATAGTTATNCTCCTGTACAAGGTTTTAAAAATATACTAGAGTAGAAATACTGTTTATAGTTTTCCTGGAGGAAGGAATGTTCAGAGGCAGCATTCCTGAAAGATAGGATGATTGGAAGAAGAAATAAGAGTTACTAAATCTATAGATCTAGTAAATCCTTCAAGTAAGAGACATTTTGTCTGTATTTGCCCTAGAATAGTTATATCTTAGATAATGCTATACATTGTTAGGTTAATGCCTAAAATAATTACTTGTCAAGGATTTTTTTTTTAAGAAAAATGAACATTGATTTTAAAAAACAGATGTGTTTTAACTTTTTTATAGTGTAAACTAGTGTTCTGCCAAATTATTTGTCAAATTTTCAGTGGAGAAATTTTTGTGTTTGTGAAATTTGGCACTTAACTGAGTTTTAAGTTGAACATAACCAGAATAGAACCACGCGTAGTCTGTTAAGTGTATTAAGAAAGTTTTAAAAAAAGAAAAAAAAACTTGATAAATTTTAACTTTGGTCAGAAATGTAATGGAGGAGCTTTTGCTTTTATTTTCAAAACAAGCAGTATACCCAAAATCTGAGGTTGGAACAGATTTTGAAATATTGCTGTACACAGAATGGCATCAGATTTAGGCAGTGAATTTTAAAAGGAGTATACATTTGTTTGCTCTACATTCAATTTTTTTTTTCTCAATTAAAAATAAACTTAATTTTAGAAGTTTGAGATTTACCGAATTATTGTAAAGATGGTACTGAGGGTCACACCACACACAGGTTCTCCTGTTAATAAATATCTTAGATCTGTGTGGTATGTTTGTTACAACTAATGAATCGATGCTGATACATTATTATTAAGAAAAGTCCATACATTGTTCATATTTTCTCTGTAATGTCCCCTGTGTATTTCAGGATCCCACCCAAGATACATTACATTTAGTTGTCTCCTTAGGCTCCTCTTGGTTGTGGCAGTTTGTTAGATTTGTTGATGGCCTTGACAGTTTGAGGAGTATTGGTTGTCAGGTATTTTGTCTTTTAGCTGGAATTTGTCTCAGTTCGTTTCTCGTGTTTAGATTGGGATAAATAAGTGGAGTGATACTTTGTGCTCATGGATTTCTACCTCAAGTCTTAATTCCAACTAGCAAAAATTGCATCAGCCAGATCATTGTGACTGAAGTTACACTTGCTTTTCTGCCTATTCAAAGGGGAGATTTTTACCGTCATGACTTGAATTTCTGGAACTTTATAAAGTAACTTAGACATAATTGGTGCAGAGGAATTGAGTGAAGTCTAGTTTTATCTATAGGTCATATTTGAGATAGTATCAGTTTTTCTTTTTTTTTTTTCCGTCTCAGGTGTACACGTGTTAGTTTTTCATTTTTTTACCTTGGCATAGTGTTAGAAATCAAAAATAAATTGTGACCTCAAAAGAGATGGTAATAGGTTGGGAAATTAAAACAGCCAAGTTAAAAAGCAAGATTTAGGTTTTTATATAGCATACATAACTAATTTTTTTCTGAATTACTTTTCCAGAATTTCTTGAAGTTGGCAAAAAGCAACCTGCTTTGGATGTTCTTTATGATGTTATGAAAAGTAAGAAACATAGAACATGGCAAAAGATACACGAGCCGATTATGTTGAAATACTTGGAACTTTGTGTGGATCTTCGCAAGAGCCATTTGGCTAAAGAAGGCTTATATCAGTATAAGAACATTTGTCAACAGGTATGAATAGCTGGGTTTTTATATTTTAGTAAGTGCTTTTAGTCATTTTGGAAGGCATTTACCTTTCAATTTACTGTTTTTATACCATAAAGTTTGCTTTTAAAATAGTTTTTGGTTTGTTGGGAGACGAGTTTTATTTATTTATTTGTTGGCTAGGTGAACATCAAATCTCTAGAGGATGTTGTTAGGGCATATTTGAAATTGGCAGAGGAGAAAACGGAAGCTGCTAAAGAAGAGTCCCAGCAGATGGTCTTAGACATAGAAGATCTGGATAATATTCAGACTCCTGAGAGGTATGTGGGCTAAATTGCTGAATATATCTTTTTCATTGTTTTTCTTCACATGTGTCTCCATTGTCCCCATTTGAAGTAAATGTTTATTAGAAAGAATGCTTGTCTTTGGGATTTTAAATGTACAGTAACTTCAAGTCATGTACTATTCAGAGTTCATAAAAGTGAAAAATTAAACCATCCGATAGGATGTATACTAATTTAAATGGCTTTAATACAGATTGAGAATTCAAATATTTGGACTGAGTGATAGCTTTACAGTATATTCAAAGTTGCAGGTAGGATTTGAAGTATTTTATAATGATGATTGTTGGTTTTGGTTTTATAATCATATGGCAAAATAGGAAACCATGTCTAAAATTGTTTTCAACATTTTTAAATATTTTTGTAGTGTTCTCCTAAGTGCTGTAAGTGGTGAAGACACTCAGGATCGTACTGACAGATTACTTTTAACTCCATGGGTTAAATTCCTGTGGGAATCATACAGACAGTGTTTGGACCTTCTTCGAAACAATTCTAGAGTAGAGCGTCTCTACCATGATATTGCCCAACAAGGTAAAACAAGAACTGATTTGAAAAGTTGACTTAAGGATAGGTTTTGCAAAAGATTTAACTGTTAAAGTTAACTTCCTTTTCTCTGTAGTACTTATTTTACATAGTTTTAATTCTTTCTTTAGATGATTGGCATTCATTTGAATATTAAATAGAAATTTGTTTCATTAGTCAAGGGAATTCTGTGTTTTCCATTGATGTCTGAAGCACCTTTTAAAGTCATTTTGGAAATTTCTAAGTGACTGAAAAGATAAACTTTCTGTTGCTTTCTGGCAAACTTGATTCTATCAGTACTTTTGACTCTATAGCATACTCTTCAGCAAGCTACTTAACCATGTACTGGGTTTCTGAGGTCTTTTTGAACTCCAGAGTGTTATTGAATATAGAACTAAACCTTACTGAAGACTCAGGGTCCTCATAAAATATATCCAGTAGTTAACACGCCTTGCACTTGTAATCTGAAGAACTGTATTAAGTTTGTTTTCCTAATCTTGTCTGTTTGCCTTACTGTTGCAGCTTATCTTCCTGTCAGTGCAACCTTTTAACTGTATATGACATGAGTGGCTTTTGGCTTTTTCTTACTTTTAGTCTTAGGCACAAGCTTGTCGCCAGTCTTTAATATGGTATTTGTTTTTATTTATTCAAGTTTTAAGTGATTATGTGACTAAGAATAGCTTACTAGGAGTATCAGAATCTGTTTCGTTTTGCCCACATGGCTAGCATTTAACACAAGTCAACTCTCAACTGTTTTGATAACAGTTGAGATAAATATTAACTTGTAGTTAAACTGCATCCTTTTGTTTCAGGCCTATTGAAATAGAAATACTCTTTTTTAAGGAATTGACAAAGGACATTCAAAGAAGTTATTTTAGTATTGCATGTATGATAGTAGAGAATTATGTGTTTTAATGATAGAGCAAGTAGTTCATTTATACATCTGTGCACAATTGAAATTAGGTGACCATAGACCCCCAATTTGTATTATTCAGTTTCAATTAGTGCAGAAACTTTGTTTTCTAGTAAATTAGGTAAGAGAGTAAATTGTATTTCAGACCAGAATTTTTTTCCTCTTTTAGGGTTTGAAGTGATAAGTGTTTGAAAGGTGAGTCCCTCTTAGACCTAAACTTAAATAGCTTCCTTAGCTCTCAGAACCATTTCAGTCATAGACCAGGACTGATGACTATATCTGAAAGGTGCTCAGGGCACATGAAGTGAGTTATAACTGATCATTTCTCAAAACTGATGCTGAGTTTGGTAAATCTTGTTAAGATAACTGACCTTAATATATGAAATAAAACCTGTTTAAATACTAAGTTTATGGTGGAAAGTACCTAATATATTTTACAATTACGCTTATAGCTTTCAAATTCTGCCTCCAATACACCCGGAAGGCTGAATTCCGTAAGTTGTGTGACAACTTGAGAATGCACTTGTCTCAGATTCAACGCCACCATAACCAAAGTACAGCAATCAACCTTAATAATCCAGAGAGCCAGTCTATGCATTTGGAAACCAGGCTTGTTCAGTTGGACAGTGCTATCAGCATGGAATTGTGGCAGGTATGTTTTGAACTATTTTGGCTTTTCTTTGTAGTAATAATAACCCATATTACCTTTTTTTCTCTTAATGAGTATCTGCGTCTTGGTATCTCTTGGTTAATTTCAATAGCTAGATAACAGATTTGAGGTTGTCTAATGGAGAAGGAAGAGTTTGGGACAAGAAGTCCCAGTTATTTTTGTTCTTGATGCCTGCTATCAATTCCAAGCCAAATCATCTAATCTCTCTTTCAGACCTCAGTGCTCAAATTGTGGCTCAGTGCCTGGAGAGTATGCATTTACAAAATTTTGTAAATAATTTCATGATAGCTTTGTCTCTGTTTACCCAGATTAAAAAAAAATCAGTTTGTCTTTCCATCTTATTTTAATAGTAATTTATTGTACTTCATAAAAGTGTTGATGGCAACAGTTTAGACATTATAAACTTGTCCTTTACTGCAGAGAGTTGGAGAAATGCACTAGACTGTCCCCTAGATTTCTCAGTGCTGCGTAGACTTAGTAAGCTTGCACAGTGAATACCCTACATCAGATCTCGGTAGTGGGCATTTTGTTGTCAACATGGACTTTTTTTTACTCTTAAGGATTCTGCAGACATTTTCTTATGAGTTAATTTTATGTATTTGATTCCCCCACCAAATCTTATTGAAATTGCAGAGGAAGAAACTAAGAAGTGGTAGTTTTCAGCAGTGAAAATGTGATCTCCTGCTCTCCCATATTTTCCTTTTCTGCAGGTACACCCTTAAGATACCTGAACTAAAGGAAAAAAGTTTAATAGAAGACAAGTAAACATGCCTAGTATGGAAAAAATGGATAAGTGAAAGGGAGAAAATATTTATCCATTATCTTAACATTCAGAAATAGCCTTTATATTGTGTTTTATGTCCTTCCAGATTCTTTAAAATTATATTCCCCCAAGTGGTATGATACTCTTTAAAGGCTTGGGCAGTCTAATTTTTTTGTGTTAGTTTTCTGAGATATATCAGATAGTTAAATTATGAATAAAAAGAACCACATATGAAGGTATTTTATTTGCCATTTTTATTCGTAAGTGTAATATATTTTAAGTTTTATAGATTTTTCTTTGTTTTTTTAGAATGTAATGACTGTAATTTATACCACTAATTTTAGGAAGCATTCAAAGCTGTGGAAGATATCCATGGGCTATTTTCCTTATCTAAAAAACCGCCCAAGCCTCAGCTGATGGCAAATTACTATAACAAAGTCTCAACTGTATTTTGGAAATCTGGAAATGCTCTTTTTCATGCGTCTACGCTCCATCGTCTCTACCATTTATCCAGAGAAATGAGGAAGAACCTCACACAGGAGGAGATGCAAAGGTGAGACTCTCACTGTTGGATAGTACTGAGATATGGAAGAGCTGTCTTGTAAATGACACGATAATGTTAGATTAGGGTTTCTCAGCTGCACTGTTGACATTTGGGGCTGGTTGTTTTTTTGTCAGGGGACTGCGTTTAGGATCTTTGGTAGCATCCCTGGTTTTCCTGCTGGTTGCCAGTAGTACGCCTTCTAACTGTTAGCTACCAAAAAATCTCAGTGGTATTCTTGGGCAGTATTCTTGGTCTTTGGTAGCTATCTTCTATCTGGTAACCAATCCTCCAGTTGAGAAAATGGAATGTTAGGAAAGGCAGTGTTAAGGTATTAGCTTCCTTAACTGAGTGTAGGTATGTAGAATTTAGGAACTAATTAGACCCCCTAACCCCAAAAGGAGTACTTTTATCGAGTAACTTTTTCCACTCAGCTATAAAACATCAACTGTGTAAATAATTGGCATGTGTATTTTTATGTAGATAGCCTATAACCTAACAGTCTAAAGACTTTTATTTTTTTAGCATTACATATATACTTTCAGTCATGTTTGGTTTTTATTACACATTTTAGTTGGGTTTAGGCAACTCACATACCATTTCTTACTGGCTGTCCATGTTATTTTGGTCTCTAGCAGAAGTACATACATCAAATTTTTTTTCTTAGCTTGTAAGCAGTGCATGGAACCAACTAAGTTTTTTCTAGTGTATATGGCAACCCACTCTAGTCTAATTGCATGGAGAATCTTGGACCGAAGAGCCTGGTGGACTGCAGTCCATGGGGGTTGTAAAGAATTGGGACAGGACTGAGCACTTCCATGTATATATATGTATATTTTGCCACGCAGAGCATCATGTGGGGGATCTTAGTTCCCCAAGTAGGGATTGAACCTGTGCCTCCTACATTGGGAACTCAGAGTCTTAACCACTAGGCCACCAGGAAAGTCCCTTAGAAAACTATTGAGCACAGTGTTTGTTATTTCATTCACTATCAGTTATGTATGTAATCCTTGTCTATTGGAATAGGGGAAAAACTTGATTTTCTTTAAGTTGTTTCTATACTCATTTGTTAGAAAATACTGTAAGAGTATTGTCATGATCATTAGGCTGTTTGGCTATATGTACATTATTTTCCTTAATCCTCCCAACACCTTGTGACTTAGAAAATGAAGTATCTTGCCTAAGGTTCCAGTCTTGGAAATGGTGAAGCTGAGATTCTAACTCTTGACTCTTGGGCTCCAGAGCCTGCAATCCTTAGTGTCCTGCGGTACTCTAAATTCAACTTGAGTTTTGTGTTTTAAGGAAGCTAACACTTTAACTTTTGCCCTCAACTCCCATAATACTTTTTTGTGATCCTTGTAACTTTGCCCTCTTTTCTTAAGTGTCAGTTTTTTCTTAGTTTAAAAAATCTTCCCTGATAGTTTTTATAAGGAAGTAGGGGTATATGCAGATGTGTCTGTGCTGCCATTCAACACAGTCTTTCTCTCTAGAAAACACTGACAGTAGTAAGTGGGTGAAGTTCTGCTTCTCCAAGTGTTCATTTTAGGGTAATCCACTTCTTTTTTAATTAATCCCATCCTTTGGTAAACACTTAGGAGGCCAGTTCATCGTGGTGGTATACATATTCTATCACTGGCACATTTTACTAGATAATTAAAGAGAAGTGTCTTCCTCCTTATCAAGTGACATTTGCAAATTTAACAGATTGTATCTTTGTTCTCTAGAATGTCTACTAGAGTCCTTTTGGCCACTCTTTCCATCCCTATTACCCCTGAGCGTACTGATATTGCTCGACTTCTGGATATGGACGGCATTATAGTTGAGAAACAGCGTCGCCTTGCAACCCTGCTAGGCCTGCAAGCCCCACCAACGCGAATTGGCCTTATTAACGATATGGTTGGTATAAGTTTTAGCACTCTTTAACAGCTTTGAACAGAACACTCTATGATCAGGTTTTATAATTTATGATTAAATGCTGGGAATTCTGATGCATTGCCAGGGGATCCTGATGCAAGGACAAGTTTGAGAACCATTGATGTAAGTCAGCCCTGTGTTGAGGTGAGATGTTTTGTCTTGAAGGAGCTGGAATTAAATTGGATGCAGCAGACAAGACTCAGACTAGCTTTGAGGAATAGCATGGGCCCCTTGATAAGGGAAGTATGATGGGCAAGAATGATCATGGCTTATTTCAGGGACTGTAGGGAAAAATTAAGCTGATAGGTATTAGAAATATGATGATGAGTCCAGGAAAGCATAGAATTAGATCAGCCCCAGTTCTGGACAGCTCAAGTGTTTCTGGCTTTGTTTTCTTTAACTTTCATTGTATGTTTCTAAGGCAGTGGTTCTTAATTAGGGCTGTACACTGTAATTGTATGTGTGGTACTTTTTAAAATGCAGATTTCTAGGTTTCACTCACTGCATATATTAAACTGATTTCAGAATATAGAGCCCAGGGTTTTGTATCTCACAGTGTTTTACACTGGACTCTAATTCAGTGGGAATTTATCATGTTAGTGTCTGTTACCTGCCAGACAAGTGATAGTACAAATGGAATTTGTACTCCAGAGGAGTTTGATTCACAGTAGTTTGACTTATTGGTTACTGTGGTACAGCTGTAGCAAATTACTTCAGGATAAGAGAAAAAAGAGGGAATATAGGCCTTATTCCTTCACTGGCATAGTCAATCAGTTTGGATAAAAGTTAATACATTTTGTATATGGCAATATCCTTCACTGGCAGAGTCAATCTGTTTGGACAAAAGTTAATACATTTTGTATATGGCAGTACTTTTCTTTTGTAACAGTTCTCTGTTACAGTAGCAAGGCAAGTTCCCTTTGTGGTCAGTTTTTCAGAAGAACTAAGTTAACCTCTGAAATAGTATTTCTCTCTGAATGCCTTTGTGTTTTATTCCGCTGCCATTTATAAAAATTGGCTTTGTGTGTTGGCATGTTTTTATGGGACTGAATTAGGATTACTGCTGCTCCTACGTTGCTTCAGTTGTATCTGACTCTGCGACCCCATAGACGGCAGCCCACCAGGCATCCCTGACCTTGAGATTCTCCAGGCAAGAACACTGGAGTGGGTTGCCATTTCCTTCTCTAATGCGTGAAAGTGAAGTCACTCAGTCGTGTCCGACTCTTAGCGACCCCATGGACTGCAGGCCACCAGGCTCCTCTGTCTATGGGATTTTCCAGGCAAGAGTACTGGAGTGGGTTGCCATTGCCGTCTCCTGAATTAGGATTAAACGTAATTAAATAAGAGCATTGTATTTAGGAAGAGGTCTTAACTAGCAAATAAATATTAAAAAATTTTTTTTTAAATACTAAAAAGTGTGCCTGATGAAAGTATTATCCATATCTCTTGAGCTCATGTAGCATACCTTGATGTTAAAGTTGATCAGTTATGATACTGATGTAGGAATCTGTTGGTGAGGTCAGGGTCAGTAGGCAGGACGTTCACATTTGGGTCCTCATTGGACCCATAAATAAATGCCTATAAGAGGGCTTCTAGTTGGTGCCAGATGAATGGCTTAACTAGATGTCAGGAGGCATTTTATAAATCTTGAGTTCACTATATGTACAAAGTCTAGACCTCAGTATTATGTTTATGTAGCTAAATTCATAATCATCTAGGGAATGATTCTAGTATCTCAGGAACAGACTCAAATTAAGTTCATAAGAGATTGTTAAGCTTGGGAAGCAAGTTTTACTTCAGTAGATGGATAGCCTGTCTCAGTACATTCCTTATTTGGAGGGGGTGCTCAATGGAAAATCTAGAATATTCATTTATTTAGAATACGAGTACAGTTGATTCATAATGTGTTCATTTTTGCTGTACAGCAAAGTGATTTAATTTTATATACATTCTTTTTTATATTCTCTTCCATCATGGCTTATCTTGGGATACTGAATATAGTTGTGTTATTCAGTAGGAAATCTTGTTTGTTCTGTATGTAACAGTTTGCATCACTAAACCCCAGCATCCCAGTCTATCCCCCTGCAAGCACAAATCTGTTCTCTATGTCTGTGGGTCTGTTTCTGTCTCATAGTTTAGATTTCACATGAAAGTGATCGTATGGTATTTCTTTCTCTTTCTGACTTCACTTGGTACGATGATCACTAGTTGTGTCTGTGTTGCAGCAAGTGGTATTACTCTATTTTTTTTTATGACTGAATACTGTTCCACTGTGTGTGTGTTCTTTATCAGCTCATCTGTTGATGAACATTTAGGTTGTCTCCATGCCCTGGCTGCTGAGAATAGTACTGCTATTGACAATAGTAGGGGTGCATGTATCTTTTTCGAATTACTTTTTCTGGGTCTGTGTCCAGGAGTAAGATTGCTGGATCATGTGACAATTCTAATTTTAGTTTTCTGAGGAACCGCCATAGTGTTTTCGTTAGTGGCTGCCCCAGTTTCCATTCCCATCCGCAGTGTAAGAGGGTGCCCTTTTCTCCACACCTTGTCCAGGATTTGCTATTTATAGATTTCTTTTGCTAATGGCCATAGAATAGGTGGCCATTTGTGTTGATGAGTTTTTATCATTTCTTGATAGGTGTATGACTGATATCCTATAACCTGAGGGCAGGTTATATAAGCTACATCTTTATTGTGCAAGGAAGCTCTATTCACATATCAACTTAAAATATGATTAAATTGCAACATACATTTTTAAAGTACATGTCCTAAGTATAATTGCATAAATTCTCAAAAAGATTTTTCCATTCACCACTTTTTCCTATTTTCTCCAAGAGTAGCCACAGTCCCGATTTATAAAACCACAGATTAATTTTGCTTGTGTATTTTATATGAAATTTAAATCTCACATAAATATGTGAAATTCTTCTCCTCATTGGTGAGATGCATTCATGTATTGAATATAGTTGTTATTTCTTTGACTGTTTCTGTATATTATGTGAATCAGGGCCTGTTTTGTCCTGAGTTTTTTCTTTGAGTTTGTGGCTTTCTGAGCAGTGTTGCTGTAATAACTTTTCTCTGATACAGCTATTCGTAAACTGGTATTTACTTTTTATTGATAATAAACTTATTTGTATTTCCCGCATGAATTTTCTTTGTAAATATTTTGATTGTGTTGATGGGTTTTTATTTCCTTTGTAAATTCCTGTTTGGTTTCACTGTAGAAAGCTGCATAATTTGGGGCAAAAGACTCAACATAGTGGTCCTAGATTTCTCTTTGGTAAAGGTGGTTGAGGCTAGATAAATATCAGTCATTTCCCAGATCTCCTGTCTGATATTTTTATTTAATTTATTATCAATTCAGAATCCCAGTTACAAAATACCTTCTGCAGTTAATCCTTTTGTTTTGCTCACTGTAGGTCAGATTCAATGTGCTACAATATGTTGTCCCAGAAGTAAAAGACCTTTACAATTGGCTGGAAGTCGAATTTAACCCACTAAAACTCTGTGAGAGAGTCACAAAGGTAAGCTTTGGTTATATTATCATGTAGCCATCCCTGTTACAGTTTTACGTTGTATTATTTTCTTTTTTTATTGGAATCTAATTGCTTTACATTGTGTTAGTTTTTCTGATGTACAGTGAGGTAAATCGACCATATCCGTGCATGTGTCTTCCTCTGTCTTGGACTCCCTTCCACCCTGGTCAGCAGAGCACCTGCTGAGCTCTATGTGCCGTGGCTCCCACTAGCTGTGTTCCACCTGGCAGTGTGTACTTGTCAGGCAGAACCTCCCAGTTAGTCCCCTAGTTGTTAACAGAGAAGTGTTATCCTATGTTTGTGAATTTGGTGCACATTTCATTATCTTTTTTCTTTATGTCAAGAGAAAAGATATTTCTGATGTGCTAAATAAACCTTTGGAGGTAAATTAGCAGCATGACTTAATTTAGCCATTGCTGTCAGTCACCTTCATACAAGAGTCAGTAGCGTCCTGTTACATTTTGTATTTCTTTGCATTGTGTGGTGATTTTGTCTGTGAAAAAGTGAAAAAGTATCACAAGTGTTTTAGTATTTATTATAGAGAAAATATAACTTTTAATGAATTTTGTAGGTTCTCAATTGGGTTAGGGAGCAACCTGAAAAGGAACCAGAGTTACAGCAGTATGTTCCACAACTGCAGAGCAACACCATACTCCGGCTTCTCCAGCAGGTAAAGATGGAAAAATGGATGTTTCATGGAACAGCTGGGAATGTTCCAGTGATTGTTCTGATCACAAAACTAAAAAATTTAGAAATAGCCCAGAAAAAGCTTCCTCAAATTCTAACCCTCACCAAAATTATTTTATGTGTTTGATTTGAAAAATAGTTATTTTACATAACTCATAGCTGCTTTTGTCTCTTTTGTTAGCCATTGTCTTCGTACATTTTCCCTTGTTAGCCATGGAAAGCTTATTCCTTTCAATACCTACGTGGTTTTTCATTGTCTAAAAGTACCATGGTTTGTTTATTTAGACTATTGGAAATTTTTTAGGTTTTTTGGCCTTAATAAAAAGTTGAAATAGTGAACATTTTCTTTACAAGTATCTTTGGATATTTCTGCAACTTTTGTAGCTAAGAAGTAGAGTTAGTCATAGTCTACACATTTAAAACTTTTAACAGATCCTCAGAGATTGAATTCATGGACCCTCCCACCAGTAGTGAAGAGAGCTATTTTTCCTGCTAACACTAGTATGTCAGTCTTTCAGTTTTTTGGCAACCCTGTGGTATGTGGGACCTCAGTTTCCCAACCAGGGATGGACCCCATATCCCTTGCATTGGGCGCGTGGATTCTTAACCACTTGACCGCTAGGGAAGTCCCAGTATTGTCAGTTTTTTAGCTGTTGCAGCTCAGCTTTGTACTTAAGTTTGAATATTATGGTTTACAGTGTGACTTAAGTGATCCTGTCGTGTCTTCCATTTGTTTCATTGGTGGTGGAGAGCGCTTACTCTGTTAATTTCCATATTTGTGCACATGTCATTGACCTGCCTTCTCTCCTGTGTGTGAGCAGTGTTATTTCTTCTGTGCTATACATAATTGAAGGTTAATTAGCAGTATAACTAAATAGTAATACTGCCAGTCTCCTTCAGACAAACAGTTCTATTAAATGTTCAGATGAATGAGGTAAGTAGCAGGTCTCTGTCTACAAATATGTGACCATTTAGGGTTTTTTTGGTTTGTTTTTATGGAACTAGGATTTGAAAGGATTATGTGATGGTTTGAAATGTGGCGTAATCTTTTCATTAGCCTTGTGTTTTAATTCTAGCTCCAGCAGTGCGTGTTTACACACTCTGAGCTTCAGTTTCTTTTCTTTGAAAAATAGGCTAACTTTCTAACTTTCTCCTGTTCCATGAGACTCCACGTAACAATTGCTGAATAAATGATAGCTATTATTACTAACCTTGTGTTTCTTATGCAGGTGGCACAAATTTATCAGAGCATTGAGTTTTCTCGTTTGACTTCTCTGGTTCCTTTTGTTGATGCTTTCCAACTGGAACGGGCCATAGTAGATGCAGCTAGGCACTGCGACCTGCAGGTAGGTGCTACCAGGGGACGCTGAGGCGGTGGAAGGACTAAGAGGACTAAAACACACACTCTTTGCTTCTCTGCTTTTGGTACTGCTTTAAAGCTTTAATGAATTGAGGCTTCTAGCTTTGCTATTTGACATTCTTCAGTTGAGTTTTTTTCCTTAAATTCAGTTGAAATTTTAATCAAAGTTACTCATTTGTATAAAGACTTTATATTTGCATGTAGATTTAACTATTGATAATACTCTTCAATTTTCATAGGTTCGTATTGACCACACTTCTCGGACCCTTAGTTTTGGATCTGATTTGAATTACGCTACTCGAGAAGATGCTCCAATTGGTCCTCATCTGCAAAGCATGCCTTCAGAACAGATAAGAAATCAGCTGACCGCTATGTCCTCAGTACTTGCGAAAGCACTTGAAGTTATTAAGCCAGCTCATATCCTGGTACGCATCTATGGGAGGAATGGATGATGGGATTATGAGGGGCCCTTTAGGTCTTTCACAGAAAGGTTTGAAATGATGTCTCAGAGAAGGGATTTATTATAGATTTCCTCCTTAGTTGTGTTTGATACTTTTGATATTTTATTAAATATCTTTGTCAGATAACACAGATCATTGAGCTGCCTTCCGTGGGTTGGAATAACAGGTTAAGATGATCATAGGAGTACTGTGATGAGTGATAACAAACCACAGGTGATGACCCTCCACATAGGGAGTACTGTGATCATGCCTTTGCTTTCTGTTTAAATTGTTTGTGAACTCTATTTTCTCCTTGGCTTGAACACTTTATAGTATACGTGGTTCAGATAAAAGTCGGCCTAGCAGATAAAGGTTCTTCAGCTATGTCATTGCTGTTAAAGACTGAATAGTTGTAGCATCATAGTATTTGGTGCTAGAAACCTGTAGTTGAATAATGTCATCCTCTCTTTTTAAATGCAAATACCTGTAAGGATAATACATTAGGACTATGTAGCAATATTTTTGGTCTCGGATACTGTGGTATGTCACTTAAAGATATTTTTAATGCATTTGTTCTTGAAGCAAGAGAAAGAAGAACAGCATCAGTTGGCTGTTACTGCATACCTTAAAAATTCACGAAAAGAGCACCAGCGTATCTTGGCTCGCCGTCAGACAATTGAGGAAAGAAAAGAGCGGCTTGAGAGTCTGAATATTCAGCGTGAGAAGGAAGAACTGGAGCAGAGGGAAGCTGAACTCCAGAAAGTGCGGAAGGCTGAGGAAGAGAGGCTGAGACAGGAGGCAAAGGAGAGAGAGAAGGAGCGGATCTTACAGGAACATGAACAAATCAAGAAGAAAACTGTTCGTGAGCGTTTGGAGCAAATCAAGAAGACGGAACTGGGTGCCAAAGCATTCAAAGATATTGACATTGAAGTATGTAGCGTATTAATGCATTAAAATTCTAGTTTTATTCAAGTCTCTTAGAAGCACAATTCTTTACCATTTATTGGTTTACTTGGGGTTATTTGGTTATTTTGCTCAGTTTGATACAGCTATTAATAGTTCATTAGTCAATGAAATAAGCATTTGTTTTGGTGACTCCACAGTTTTTAGTCACTGTTGAAATGGAGTTTGGATACAGTAGAATACAGGAATAAGAAGTAGGTGTTACGATTACATTGTTTTTCCTCACAGTCAGATAAGCCTGTTTTAAAACATTTTTTATTGCCTGAATTTACCCATTGTAAGCATTTGCCCTTTTGAAATAAAGTAATTTAGGATCCATTTCTGGAAAGAAATCGTTCTCCATATTGACTGGTATGCACTTTTATTAATTGTGATACATTTCTGTTACTTTTCAGGACCTTGAAGAATTGGATCCTGATTTCATCATGGCTAAACAGGTTGAACAACTGGAGAAAGAAAAGAAGGAACTTCAGGAACGCCTAAAGAATCAAGAAAAGAAGGTAAATGAAAGAACTGATGAACTTTAATGTGCCAAGTTAAAAGAATTTTTTTTTAACAAAATTTGTTTTCATGATACTCAGATTGACTACTTTGAAAGAGCTAAGCGTTTGGAAGAAATCCCCTTGATAAAGAGTGCTTACGAAGAACAGAGAATTAAAGACATGGATCTGTGGGAACAACAAGAAGAAGAAAGAGTGAGCCTTTAATTATAATATTTTTAGACTGTAATCAAGCTATAATAAAGCCAGTAATGGGAGAAGGGTTTGAAATTGAGTTTTGTATTATTTCGCCAGAAATTGTGCTTTAATGGCTGTATACAAACAAGTTAGTAGACATTTACAAAATAGAGATTAAATAATGAAACTTGTACAAAGGATAGATGAACTTTATTTTTTTTTTGAAAACTGCTTTATGGAGATATAATTCACGAATTTAAAGTGTGCTTTTGATGTTTTTAGTATATAGAATTGGGCAACAATCTGATTTTGGAACATACCCCAAAGGAAACTTCATACCCATTAGCAGTCACTCCATTTTCTCTCCACTCCTTCAGCAGCCACTTCACTCCTGTCTGTCTCTAGACTTGTCTGTCTGGGGTATTTCTTACTGATGGAATCATATAGTCCGTGTGTGTGAGACTGAACAGCTCCTTCAGGAGCTTCATTTGTTTATATGTACTTAGCAGTACAAAAGCAACATTTGCAAATGCTTATAATGGCCAAATTTGTAGTAAAAACAAGTGACCTCATTTTGGTTAAAAAAGAAACCACAGGCAGGGGACAACACGTATCTGTGGTGGCTGCCTCCTCTTGGTTTCGTTGGATTGTTGTCATTCTGGGCCTAGTGTTAACCATCTTTTCCAGTTTTCTTAGAAGTTGGAATTTGTGTGATAATTCTTTTAACATGAAATTAGAGAAAGCTTGAGGATTTGCTGCCTTTTTTTAAGTTAATTTATTGAAACAAAATTAAAAAATTTTTTTTTGCTTGTGCCTCATGGCATTTGGGATTTTAGTTTCCTGATCAGGGATCAAACCCACACACCCTGGAGGGGCCAGAGAAGTCCCTTCAGTTGCTTTTAAAGAAGAAAATACGGTAAATAATAAAGCCATGAAGTATTTGTTGTTTTGTCACATACATTTTAGTTTTTCCTCCATAAATTTTGTGGTTGTTTTTGTTCAATCTCTAAGTCCTGTCCAACTCTTTGTGACGCCATGAACTGCAGCCCTCCAGGCTTCTCTGTCCTTCATTACCTCCAGGAGTTTGCTCAGACCCAGTGTCCATTGAATTAGTGATGCTGTGGTACCGTGGGGTTAAAGCTGTTTGCTACAGTTGCCCCAAGTCTTTTCTATTCATCTTCTGTTCCTCACTGTCATCCTAGGGAGCTATTGGTATGGCAGAATGGAGTGGGCAGAGGAGGTGCTTATATTTCTTCAAGAATATCTGTCAGAAATCTGGGATGAATTCATCATCAGATAATGAGCACTTTGAAATTTAACTTTGTATCGTGTTTGCAGATTACTACGATGCAGCTAGAACGGGAAAAGGCTCTAGAACATAAGAACCGGATGTCACGAATGCTTGAAGACAGAGATTTGTTTGTAACGCGGCTCAAGGCAGCACGACAATCTGTTTATGAGGTGAACTTCCTGGTTTCAGGGAAACCTTTATTCATGAGCTTTTGCCTTAAGGGTTCTTCAGTGTGGTGGTACATTCTCTGTCTTGAGCTTACATTATCATCATTCAAATAATATTTTAATAGAGATGTCTTGAAATTATTTCCTAGACTTAAGTAGCCATCACTATAAACGGATTTCTGAAGGTGAAAATAGACTGTTAAACTTGCTTTTGATATAAATTTTTGTTCTTTGATTCAGAAAGAGAAACTAGATTGAAAAGTCCTGCTCTTAGACTCTGATTTAATCATTTTATTTATTTTGTATAAATGAGTCAACTGTGTATAGATAATACTGTCAATTCAAAGTTTTAACCATTTGACACGCAAAAACTTATTTGAAAATTTGATTTTTAGGTTTGTAGATTGCTTTTTACGGTTCCACCAGACTTAACTGTGCTTTTGTAGCTTACTGCCATTCTGTAGCCCTTGATAGTTTGATTTCTTTCTTTTGGTGATCATTCAATTACAGGAAAAACTTAAACAGTTTGAAGAGCGGTTAGCAGAAGAACGGCATAATCGCTTGGAAGAACGTAAAAGGCAGCGTAAAGAAGAACGAAGGCTAACCTACTACAGAGAAAAAGAAGAGGAAGAGCAGAGGAGGGCAGAAGAAAAGATGCTAAAAGGTAACTGGGCTGGGACGAGCTCTAGGCAGGGTTGGTAATAGGTCTCCTCTGTACAGCCTGACTTAGGAAGTAGGAATGTGGAACCAAGACGATTAGCTAACTAGTTCTCAGGTTCTGACAACCTGCCTAAGTTCTCTGCAGTGTGTTACCTGTGAGGGTATTAATGTCCTCTGCCAGTCTATTTCAACGATTCTGGTGTTCTTTCACAAACTTTGCCCTGGTATTTTTTGTCATTGTAGTCTGTATATAACATTTATTGAGCAAAACGTGCTGCGTGAAGTTTCTCAAATGATCTTTTTTGTGGCATTGAAGATACTCGGTGTTGGGGT
Organism: Neotragus moschatus; assembly: GCA_006410615.1. Classification (NCBI taxonomy): domain Eukaryota; kingdom Metazoa; phylum Chordata; class Mammalia; order Artiodactyla; family Bovidae; genus Neotragus; species Neotragus moschatus. The sequence goes on from SJYA01003046.1 coordinate 994,612, forward strand.
GGGATTCTAATATCTTTCATTGTGTTGAGTGGGATAATACTTGTTTTCTTGAATATTTTCTGATGTTCAAGTTTAGCTGATTGTAAACTATTTTAAACTTTTTTAAAAGAGTGTTTTTCTACATTATGCTGCCTCTAATACCAGAAAAGTAGATGTATAGTATAGCACTGATGGAAACGTGCGAGTGGGAGGCACACTTCATAACCTGATGTGTCGTGCAGAGCGAGAAGAGCGAGAGCGGGCTGAGCGCGCGAAGCGTGAGGAGGAGCTTCGGGAATACCAGGAGCGGGTCAAGAAGCTGGAAGAAGTTGAAAGGAAGAAACGTCAGAGGGAGTTGGAAATTGAAGAAAGGGAGCGTCGTAGAGAGGAGGAGAGGAGACTTGGTGACGACTCACTTTCTAGAAAGGTAAGTATGGGCTTCAGCGTTACGTGAAGTGAAGTAGCTCAGTCGTGTCCGACTCTGCGACCCCGTGGCCTGCAGCCTATCAGGCTCCTCCGTCCATGGGATTTTCCAAGCAGGAGTGCTGGAGTGGATTGCCATTTCCTTCTCCAGGGCATCTTCCTGACCCAGGAATCCTGGGTCTCCCGCATTGCAGGCAGACGGTTTTACCGTCTGAGCCACCAGGGATCAGCCAGGACTCTGCATATCAGAGCTGTATGAGTGTGCCAGTGTCTGGGTATGGTGTTTTGAATCACATCGTTTAGATTTAAGTCTGATACAGCTTTATCTTTCCAAAGACGGAGGGTTCCTAAGGAGGATGGGGAGGGGATTAGATTTGTCTTAGCAAGCTGGGATTTATAGGCTTTACGAGTACTTGTCAAGAAGAACTAATCCCATGAAATTAAGTATTAGATGAAAAGTAACACAGTCATATGGAGGAGGAACTTTTCGGTTCCTTGAAAGGAATTGTTATGATGTAAGGGTCCTCAAAAATGAATTTGTGGGACCAGCCAGTATTCAACATCCCTTGATAGAAATGCAGTCTTAGCCTCAGAGCCAAATCTTTTGAACCAGAATTTGCATTTTAACAAGATTACCAGGTGCTTCAAATGCTGGTCTAAGTGTTATTTTTAATTTCCATTCGTGTCCAAAGTGACCAGTGCTTCTCACTTTATCTTGTATAAAGATGGTATCTGATACCTTCTCCTGGCAGTAGCTTTGTTACCTCCTTAAACTACATTGTTTCAAATCCATCCCTCCTCTGTGTCCCTATGCTTCTGCCTTATTTAATTCAGCTGGTTTCTTTTGCCTGTATTATGGGTCTTATCCCTGGTTGTCATCTTTTCCCCCAGCCTCAGACCTTCATCTATGCTGTGGCTTGCTTGGGTTTTCATAATGCATACTTGATTGTTACCTCTGCTTTCGGTTTCAGACCTTCCTTTGGGTCAACTCATTGCTTGGAGCCCAACTAAATTAAACACACCTTAGCAGCCAAGGCCTTTTATGTTTACTGTTTCATCAGCTTCCATCAGTCGCTGTTTTCTTAGTTACTTCTACTCTAGCTATTCTCAGCTAGTGTTAGCTTTTATTGCATCTGTGACATCTGCCTGCATGCTCTTTCTTTTTCTTGCAGTGTGTCTGTGCTGTCCTTTAAATGAAATACTGCTATTTTTTTAAGGTTAGTGGTAAGTAGCTGGAGGGTTTATTGCCTGCCCTGTCTCTGACCTTTATCTGTGCCGCACCTGTATCAAATGCTTCCCTTTATTGGAGGGTCTGCTCCTAGTTATGTAGACTTCAATTTGTTTTATAATATATGAATGGATTTGTAGTTTTGTTAGTCATGTTGGTAATTATTATGAGTGTTCTTTTCCTGTTGGGCACAGAGTGGGGGTGTGTGTGTATGTGTGTGTGTGTGTGATTTGCTACATCCTGTTAATTTAATTTCTCCTGAAGCAGATGAGGTAGACCACTCATGGTTATGGATTTCAAAGGTTTTTATCAGTTTTTGCAGTTCTGTGTTCATCCTTTGTTGCTGTTTCTGTTTTGTTAGCTCCCCCTTCCCTTTCAGTTGGAGAGTGTTCAGTTCTTTCTGTTCATGTTTAACATGGTAGCTAACTGTGGTAACTAACTAGTGCTTGTGCCTTTGTTCCTGACATTTGTTTTGGCATTTACGCTTTTCTCTGCTCTTTTACCATCCATTCTTTTTAAAGTCTAAACTTACAGTCTGTAGATTTTTAGAACTCTTCCCTTTCTTTAGAACAAAGTGTGCAAAACAAACAAAACAAGCACTGCTGTGCTCAGTTGCATCTGACTCTGTGACCCCACAGATGGCAGCCTGCCAGGCGCCTCTGTCCGTGGGGATTCCAGGCAAGAATACTAGAGTGGGCTGCTGTGCCCTGCTCCGTGCTCTCCCAGCCCAGGGGCTGAACCCAGGTCTCCTGACGGGGGGTGGACTCTTACTGACCAGGCCACCAGAGAAGCCAGAGACGAGGGGCTGCAGGCCCTTCGTCTCTTGTAGCAGCGCCTGTGTTGGTCGTGCTGTGGTGGCCGACCCTGCAGCAGTCTATAGGTTGCTGGCCGGGCTCCTCTGTCCGTGGATTTCTCCAGGCACGAATACCGGAGTGAGGAGCCAGTCCCTTCTCCAGGGGATCTTCCCAGCCCAGGGGGTCTCCTGCATTGCAGGCAGATTCTTTACCATCTGAGCCGCATCTATTTAAAGGCTTTACTTAAATTTATTGCTTCCAATGCACTTAGACAGTGTTTTCTATTTAGAATTCACTTAGCAGTTTTACAACTGCATTGGCAAGGTGATTTAGTTTAAAATATGTTTACACTGTGTCTTTTCCCCTTTGCATGTAAGTTTTTTCTTTTGTATATTCTATATTTTATTTTTGTGTATGCCTCACAAGAGGTTTTGTTTTTCTCTCACAGTTGCATAACGGTTCATTGGTTTAGCCAATTCAAAATCATCCTCCTTCAGAAGTTGAGAGACCTGTCTGTGCTCATTGTCCTGGTACTTACGGGAAGAGGGATCTTGACAATAGTCTTGATCTTTTTAGTTCAGTAGATATTCTGCTGTGTTCCTAGGAAGCTCTGAGAAAAGAAGTTCTAATGTCTCACCAAGTCTTTGTTTAGCTGCCTAAGCTTAGGTCTTTCCTGCTCACCCTTCCTGGCATGTGTCTCCCATCAGTCAGGATTCAGTTTACATGGAGCGTATTGAGTTGTCTTAGGAAGATTTTTTCTCCTTTTCTCTTCTTCGGGCCTTTCAAAGTCCTATTCTTTATCTCTTTTAATGTTTCAGTTATTTTTTCATCTCTTTCTGCTATAGCAACCAGCTCTTTGAGGTTCCCGTTCAATTTCTATCAGCGGTGTTGCTAATGCAGTGACTCTCACTTTGCTCAATGTAGGACTCTCGTTGGGGAGACAGAGATACAGAAGGCACTTGGAGAAAAGGCCCTGAAACAGATTCTGAGTGGAGAAGAGGCCCTCCAGAGAAGTAAGTAGGGTTACGGAGAAGAGACTGATATAGGCCCTGTTAGTCTCTTATCAGTGTTTCTAATCTGGCATGTTTTGTGGGGTGGGGAGAAGCAGCCGTGACGGACTGTGCGCGTGCCCGTCACTGGATGCTTGTCGCTGCGCACTTCAGTGCTGTACAGTACTGGCGTTGGAACAGATATCTTGGGAAATACGTGCTTCAGGTTTTTCTTTTATTTTCAATTTCCTAAACTAATGGTATTGAGGTTAGAGTATATTGAATGGTTTCATAGTATTTTTCTTGTTTTGAAAGCTGGTAGTAATAGATTTAGAAATTGCTAAGGCATTCCTCATAAAGCGCAGACACCTTTTAGAGGCAGTTGTCTGCTTACTGGTTTATTTGTTGACATAAAATTTTGGATTTTGTGGGTTTTTTGTTTGTTTTTTTTTTTAATTGGAACATACTCTTGTAGGACTAAGATTACTGAATTTACACTTTGGAAGTGAGTAAAGTCATTGCCAAAGAGATCATGTACTTTGTTAAGAAAGTATACTCTTAAAGGTGTTTGGCTTGTTACTCTGTAGGGAATGGAGACGTGGAGAAGGGCGGGACGAAGAGAGACCTCACAGAAGAGACGACGACCGACCGAGGCGCCTGGGGGATGATGAAGAGAGAGAGTCCTCTCTCAGACCAGAGGATGACCGCACTCCCCGACGCGCCGTGGATGATGACAGAGGCCCACGGCGTGGTCCTGATGAGGATCGGTTCCCTCGCAGGGGGGCGGACGATGACCGGCCTTCTTGGCGTAGTGCAGACGATGACAGGCCTCCCAGACGAATTGGAGATGAAGACAGGGGTAGCTGGCGTCACGCGGATGACGACAGACCACCTAGACGAGGACTGGACGAGGACAGAGGAAGCTGGCGCACGGCTGATGAGGACAGAGGACCCAGGCGAGGGCTGGATGAGGACCGGGGGCCGCGCCGAGGAGGTGCAGACGATGAGCGTTCGTCCTGGAGGAGTGCTGACGACGATCGTCCCAGGCGGGGCCTGGATGATGACCGGGGTCCCAGGCGGGGCCTGGATGATGATCGAGGACCTTGGCGGAATACCGACGATGATAGATTTTCCAGGCGAGGTGCAGATGATGACAGATTTTCCAGGCGTGGTACAGATGATGACAGGGGGCCTTGGAGAAACATGGATGATGATCGGATCTCAAGACGGGCTGATGACGATCGGATTCCCAGAAGGGGTGATGATTCACGACCTGGTCCCTGGAGACCATTTGTCAAACCAGGTAAAATTGTGGTATTCAAAAAACCAAATTGGATGCTTTATATGTATTTACAAATGTTACCTGAAATTTTACACCAGCTAATCTCCACTATTCTGTAGAGGGTAGCAGGTTATTTCAAAGAAAAAACACAGGTCTCAAAAGGACAACTTACATTTTGATTGTTAAGTAAGACTTGTTTCTGCTATTTCAGGGCTTTGAGGTTCTTCTTTCTGTGCTTGCCCATAAGTATCAGTGTTCTTCAGGATCCTTCCTGGACTGGACTCCTTGTAGAAGTAATGAAAAATAAAAATATACTTACTAATCATTGGTCTCTACTCTTGTCAGCCATGGCATTATGTTCATGAGAGGCGCCCATTTCCTTTCTCCGTCTCGGGCCTGTTCATTCTTTTATGCTTTTTTAAAGTTTATTCAGCTGTGCTGGGAGAAGGCAATGGCACCCTACTCCAGTACTCTTGCCTGGAAAATCCCATGGACGGAGGAGCCTGGTAGGCTGCAGTCCATGGGGTCGCTAAGAGTCGGACACGACTGAGCAACTTCCCTTTCATTTTTCACTTTCACGCATTGGAGAAGGAAATGGCAACCCACTCCAGTATTCTTGCCTGGAGAATTCCAGGGACGAGGGAGCCTGGTGGGCTTCCGTCTATGGGGTCGTGCAGAGTCAGACACGACTAAAGTGACTTAGCAGCAGCAGCAGCAGCAGCTGGGACTTAGTTGCCGAGCTCAGGATCTTAGTGGCATATGAGTTCTAGTTCCCTGACCAAGAATTGAACCCAGGCCTCCACTGGGAGCGTGGAATTTTTTATAGCCGCTGGACTACCAGGGAACTATTCCCCCTTGGTAATTTTTATTATTCTCGAGTAATTGTGTACACGTCTATGTCTTCATTACTATCTTGCCCAGATGACTTTTCCCCATACCTTCAGACCTGTGTTTCCAACTTTTATGTAGCACCTGGTCACTGACACTTCAGACTCAACCTATGAGAACAGAATTCTGCCCTGCCCACCGCCCCCCCACCCCCCACTCCGGGGGGGTGGATAAAACATACACACGTTTCTCTTAAAGGGCATCACTATCCATCTAATTGTATAAGGTGGGAGTTCTCCTTTACTCTGCTCTTTCATCTTTCTTGTATCTTTTCAGTGACTGATGTCTTTCAGTAATTTGTTTTAAAAGCAGTTTGAGCACCTGCCTGCCCCTTAGCCTGAGTGGTTTCTGTTGCATACTCCTGTTTCTTCTCACTTCATTCCATTGTGAAACTTTGACTTTTGGGTAAACTTAACTTTGCTGCGCTTTATGTAACATGGGGATAATAGCATAGTAGATTCTCATTAATTCATGATAATTACATTTTTATAAAGTTAGTGAATACTGAACCATTGTTACTAAGGGAAATACTAGGTTAGGTTCCTGTTTTTTCCTGAACCCTTTGGTCAGTTTTTTCCAGCCAGTCAACACATAACCTTGTTTTAACTTTCTGTTTAAAGATACCTCATTTAATGTATATTATTGATTCATTAGCATTGAACTCCCTGGCCAACAACACTGTCGCTCATTCCTGGAAGTTTATCTAACACCTGTATTTTCTCCCTTAGTCGTGTCCATTGCCTTTTTGTCTTTGGGAGAATGCTGGGGGTAACTGAAATCACTAAAAAGAAGCACAAAAAAAGTGGAAATGTGCCACTAAGTAGGCCATTCAGAGGCTACTTGTTTATAAAGTAGGAGAGCTGCAGCCAGAAGACAGCATTGCCTTGTTTGAGCTCAGCTGAGAACAGGCCCATCAGGTGGCGCAAATATTTCACCACTGTGTACATGCCTGGGAGTGACTTGTGAACGTGCTGGAGTGCTAATTTTGGAATTACAGATTTTTAGCAAGTAGCAAATTAGCAGGTATGGAATAATCTGCTTATCTCAGAGCTGTGGATAGGATTGAAAGAGCTAATAATAGATGGTTTAGACTAGTGCTGTAGCCCACTGGAATATAAATGGTAGTGATGATAATTGTTGGCCTTGCAGCTATAAGAGATTTTCATTGAAATAATATGCTTCCTTTCATTTCCTTTTGTGTGTGCACACATTTTCCCTAGATTGGGACATCCCATGGCTAAGTGAGATACCGAGCAGGGCCAAAGGCTTTGTCCTTATTTCATGACCTTACGATGGTAAATGGTAGGGGGCAGGATTGTGAAAGGAAAGACTTTTTAGTTAGGTTTTGAAAATGTTGAAAGATACAAGTGAACTCATAATGGGGCTCTGTCTCTCAGATCTAGATCCTACCCCTCACCCTTGAAGTTCTCTGCTTAAATGAGTTGTCTTCACTGTCAGAACAGGTTTACAGATTTTTATACCTGAAGTCTCTGCATATGGAACATAAAGTTCCTATGTGTTATATGTTAGAAAAACAATAATAGGTAGTCACAATAGGAGTTGGTTCTGTGAAATGAGGTAAATGCATTTAGTTTTTTAAAATTATGTTAGAGTGTCTTAATTAGCCATTACAATGGTGATGGATTAACATCAAGATTTGTGGTTGCCAATCTGTTTCTTGAGTGGAAATTTTCATTTTGTTTTTTAAAAACCTAGGTGGATGGAGAGAGAAAGAAAAAGCCAGAGAAGAGAGTTGGGGTCCCCCTCGAGACTCGAGACCATCAGAAGACCGTGAATGGGAGAGGGAAAAAGAGAGAGACCGAGATAATCAAGATCGAGACGAGAACGACAGGGACCCGGAGAGAGAGAGAGACAGAGAGAGGGATGGCGATCGAGACGACCGCTTCAGACGGCCAAGGTTTGATGCTCTGGTTAAGACTGTGGCCTTAAACGGCTAAGATCCCCTTAATGTGCTATGCATTCCCAGCTATTTTTGAAAAACATGCTTCCCCCTTTCATATATTTATCTAGTAGAACCATAGATTTCTAAAAATTTAGAGGTCACCTGATTGAACCAGATTCTTCTTTTCAAAGAGGGGACAGGGAGGCTGGCGCTGTCTGTAGGTTGTGTGGCTCTGTGGTGGTGGAACCAGTCCAGGTTCTTCACTGTCCATTACTTTTCCCCTGTGGTTGAGGTCTATTTATTGCTTTTAAATTATTAAAAAGCCCCTTTGCTTTTACTAGTTTTAAGAGTTCTGGCTGGCTTCATCTGGTCAAAGTGGCTTTGTACTAACCTAATCTAGATCAGCAGAATTCAGTACAGTTTCCTGCAAGGATGAAAGTGTCCTGTAGACGTAATGTCCACACAGTAACCAGCTGTCACGTTTGACTGTTGAGTGTTTGGAATGGGTAATGACTATTCTGTTGGACAATGCAGAACCAGATGTTCTCATTTGACTTCATGCCTGAGCATCAGTTTGAGGTCAGCTCATGAGTTTAAGACTTCCCTGGTGACTCAGATGGTAAAGCATCTGCCTGCAATACGGGAGACCCAGGTTTGATCCCTGGGTTGGGAAGATCTCCTGGAGAAGGAAATGGCAACCCACTCCAGTATTCCTGCCTGGAGAATCCCAGGGACGGAGGAGCCTGGTAGGCTATAGTCCATGGAGTCACAAAGAGTCGGACATGACTGAGCGACTTCACTTCATGAGTTTAAAGTTTATTCCTGTTATTTGCTGGCCTGGATATTACATATCCACTTACATTTACCCATGCTGTCAAACGGCAGACCTTAACATGTCATTTTAATTGGCTTGCAGGGATGAAGGTGGCTGGAGAAGAGGACCGGCTGAGGAGTCTTCAAGCTGGAGAGATGCAAGTCGTCGTGACGACAGGGACCGCGATGACCGGCGGCGTGAGAGAGATGATCGCCGTGACCTAAGGGACAGACGAGATGACAGGGACCGAAGGGGACCGCCTCTCAGATCAGAGCGTGAGGAAGGTAGAGATGTGCTTTCTGTGTGACCGCTGAACACCGGGGGCCATAGTTAATGAGGGCATTTCCTGTCTCTTTAACTTCTGAGAACACCAAAAGTAAAATGGCCAAGTAGATCATTTATTCCATTTAAAGTTCATGGTCTTCACAGAGTTACTGGAGAAGGAAATGGCAACTCACTCCAGTACTCTAGCCTGAGAAATTCCATGGACTGAGGAGCCTGGTAGGCTACAGTCCATAGCATTGCAAAGAGTCGGACATCGGACAGGACTGAGCAACTTGAGTTTCACTTTCATTTTGTTTAAAATGACCATGACACTTTTGCCTCAAAAGCTTTTACTATTTATTTGGTTTTACATCGAGGGTATTTCTTTTATAGTATAATGAAATATATTTCACTTATTTGCTGTTAAGTCTTCAACAGGAGCCAAAAATTCTGTAAAAAATTTTTATCCAGCCAGATTTTTGTCACTTTATCCTAAATTTTTTTTAAATTAGGAAGGATACTTCCCAGACCAGTGATTTGTTGCTTGCAAGTTGGTATTTAAGTCTATTGAAGGTTTTTCATAAGTTGTATCAAAACGATTAAAATGTGTTTAGCTTTTTTTTTTTTAATGAAGATGCTCTATCATCTTCAGTACTCAGTTTCTGAGTAATTTGAGGCATTCCTTTTGCTTCAGTTCTATTTAGTCTGAGCTGATAGAATAGAGTACGAATTTATTTCCTCTCCTTTTCTTTTAATTAAAGTAAGTTCTTGGAGACGTGCTGATGACAGGAAAGATGACCGGGCAGAGGAGCGGGATACCCCTCGTCGTGTTCCTCCCGCAGCTCTTTCGAGAGATCGAGATCGAGACCGAGAAAGGGAAGGTGAGAAAGAGAAGACCTCCTGGAGAGCTGAGAAAGACAGGGAATCTCTTCGTCGTACTAAAAATGAGACTGATGAAGATGGATGGACCACAGTACGACGTTAAGTCTCTATATAATGGATTCAAACTCATGTCTTTACATAGGTTTGATCACATTCAAGGATTATTATATTTGTGCTTCAACCGATCTAAATTGGATTCTTTAATGTCTCACCATAACACAAAAAGCATGAACTTGTATTAATCCTATATAATAGATTGATCGGGCACCGCATCCACAGACGGTTGGAAAACCACGCCATGTTTTTGAATTTAAGGTGTTGCATTATTTCGTCAATCATTTGTTTACAAAAAAGAAAAACTAAAAATAAATTTAAAATGAGAATTCTTCAGGTATTGAGTAACACCTGTATCTTGGTATAGAACTGATCTTTTTTCTTTTGATTTTGAAATATCTGGTATTAATTTGGAATGAAGTAAAGTTCTGTTATAGAGAATGTATCTGAAGTCTCTAAAACAGGGAGCTGAAACAGTTCTCACACCATTGAGACATACCTCTAGGTATTTTGAGGTATTTACTCTTTACTAAATTCAGAAGGTTTTTAGGTTTACTCTGAGTGCAGTAAACATTGCACACATTGGATACAGTGGAGTTTTTGGTAGATTTTACTTGAAAGAAGGTGAGTATAAACCAACTTGAGGTCATTATTATAATGACGAGAATACTGCTGGAGTGTGAATCCAAAACAGATATAGCTTTTAAATTTTAAAGCATTTGGTAAACTGTGGCTGAGTTTTTTCTGTTGCCAATAGCAAACTGCTTTTCCATTTATGGAGAATTCATGCCTTTCAAGCATTTTAAATATGACAATATTTATAAATGTGTGGTTTGGAGGAATTCTTTAAATTTTTTTTTCCTAATTTCCTTTCTCTTCAGGATAGATTCTTTCAATAAGTAATTTGTAGTAATGACTGTGTTGACTTCAATTTTGGAGTGTAGTAGCTATGTTAAAGATTAACTATTTGGTCTTATTGAAGCCAACACAGAACTTGCTGCTGTGTTTTTTCTTCAATGATAAATAAAACACTTACAGAATTTGTTTTAGTGTTGATTTGTGGTTAGTGTTTCATATATAATGTTTAGCTTGCATATTCGTTAAGTTTATTTCACTTGAGGTTTTACCCTTGGTATTAACATTCTCACTGTTGAATATCAAAGAAAATAACCTAAATATAACAAAAAGCAAATATGGCTAGGATGTTTCCACTAAAGTGTCTTCCTCTGCTACTGGATGAACCTCTTAGTTTCCCTGTAAAGTTGTCCTGTCTGTATAGGGGGTGTGTGTGTGTGTGTGTAAAGTTGTGTTTCCCTGTAAAGTTGTCCTGTGTGGTGTGTGTGTGATGTACATCTTGAGTTTTCCCCTGAAATTAAAAGCATAATTGATTTCACAGAATGTTAATTGCAAATTCATAGTGGCTCTAGGCACTTAGATTCTTTCTGGTGTTGAGTAGAGGTGAGAGTTACTCTTGGTGAAGCCGTGAGGCCAGAAGAGGGAGTATTGATGCTTTCTTATAAAAAAATACCAAATGCAGCCTTTCCTTTTTGATGTTAGTAATGACAGAACTCCTTTTAAAAAACATTTTTCTTAATTTGTATTTCAAACAAGTGAAAGTCTTGTGAGAAGAGGGCCTTTTGTAACAAGTGAAAACTTGGGACAGTAACCTGCTCTGTCCCATTACTAGAACAGGACATACCTGGGCAATCACATACAGGCCCCAACAGACATTCATTTGAGCTGATTTGTTTAGATGGCTGTCTGATGGTTACGTTTCCAGGCTAGTCTGCAAACCACCCTTCCTCCCCAGACCCTCTCCCAGATGTGCTCTTCTCCCAAGTTGTGTGACCTGGGTGTGGGAACCGGAGCACAGGGCAAGGGCAGAAGAGAGTGGCTGCTTGTGATCCTGCGCAGGGTCTCTCGGACTTGCCCCCTCCCTCAGTGTTTATTCTGCATTAGTAGACAGGGTGTCATCACTGTCAGTATGGGTTGATCTGAGGGTGGAGGCAGCGGCCCAAAGGAGGTTGCACGTCCCAGTGGTTGTCCAAAGTGGCTGCTAGGTTGGCATCTGTATGTGTGACATGGTTTGGCTGGACACCCACTTAAGATTTTGTAAGCCTAACTAAAATATACTGCAAATTAATGGAATGAATGTTCATGTTGTAGCTAAGAACAGATCAGAAAATGAGGACTAAACACTGAAATTTTTCTTTGATAGTACATGTTCATCTGTGGTACGATTTTAAAATGTAAGGCAGTCTGTGGCTGCACAGTTGCTAAAGCTCTTCTGAGGATTCCATACATCTTTTCCCAAAAATATACAGTCTTAAGAAAATAAGTACTTTTGTCACTATTTTGTATATTTTCTAGACTTCAAAAGATTGGATTTCCTTTTATCTTAGCTTTTCAAGTGCTTTAAAACATGTTTCAGAGTGGGAATTGCTTTTAAATGTGTTTAGAGCCTGTTTAGTAAACTTTTTCAGAAGAGAGTTCTAGAGGACTACTGACATTCTCCCTTAAGCTTTAGAATACTAGAAGCTAAAGTTAGCTGGAAAACAGGCAAATGGCTGGTGGGGGGTTGCTGCTGATAGGTAAGTCACCTGCCTAGTCCTTCCCATCTGTAGAATGTACCCATCTGTTAATAGTGACTCTTTAAAAGGTAGAATTAAAGCAGTGGCAAGCGGTGACAGGAACTCATGTGACCTAAAAACAACCCAGAAAGCAAAACTTTTAAATTGATGTTTTCTAGCAAAACTGAAGAGAAGAAGTTAATGCATGCTTTTGAGTTTAGGTATATTCATGTCTGAAGTTTCCTCATTTGGAGCTATACTAACAAGTATAGCTCTTTCTTGTTGCAGCTCTTGACTAAGAAATGGTTTGCCTGTGTGCCCCTCCCCCACTTTTCCCACCCTTTGACCAAAAATGCTTATAGCTATCTCAGCTATCATGGCAGCTGCTTAGACTTTAAAAGAAGTGTTCAAATCAAGCAAATTTGCTGTGAAGGGAGGGAGGTGTTTAATATGAGGGCAGCCTAATTTTTAATAACCTAGCTAAGCTCTCCTGGAACCTCTAAAGACTAAATCTGTTGCTGTTACTTTCAGATAGTGATTTTGTACATTTTAGATGACTTCATGTTAATTTCCATTTTTACCTGCTGTCTGTTCTGATGGTACATACGGTGTGGTATGCACCATGGTGGACTTGAAGATGGGAAGTTAAAGTAGAAGTCAAGCACCTTTGCCCAAGATTAGATTTAATCTCATGGATGAAAATAACTGGTAGGATTCCAGAAGGGTTGTCTTCTATGAGAATGGGAACACAATAGAGGGAGGCTGTGTTCCATGTCTTACCTGCCTACCCCCAGTCAGTTCCTTTCATTGTTACTTATACTGGTTTGAGGACTTCTATGATGGTTTAAAGCTGACACAGTCCAGAGTGGAACCTTCCTGAACAGTTGTTCCACTAACCTTCCAGAGCTCAAAGGATTCCATCTTAAATTTAGTCTTTTCATGTGCCTAGTTTTCGTCTGTATATTTTCTTTGGTGAAATGTCATGTTTTTTTCCACTTTTGAGTGAGAGGCAACAGCTGGAATGAGATTTCCACTATTTAGAGACCCTGAAATCCAGCAATTTAGAGTGAATGAATACTGCACCCTTTTGATCCTAAAGTGAAAGTGAAGTCACTCAGTCGTGTCCCACTCTTTGTGACCCCATGGACTGNGGGGGGGGGGTTTCCTGTAGGGTGCTGAGGGGCGGGGACAATGCCTCCTCTAAGCTGGCAGGCAGGGTCTTCCTTCCTCTCTCTGGAGGAGCTCTGTCTGTTGAAACAAGGGTTGGGAGACTGGTGTTGCAGCTGTCATCAGTGGGTGGGTCTGAGTATGTCCCAGCAGGTTTAGAGTGGCCCCATAGGGACGCCCAGAACCTAGTGCTGGCTCAGGTTAACAGTAGAATGAATGAGTGAGTCCGAATGTTCGCGGTGAAGGGGATCTTTGGTATCATTCAGTCCGATCTTACTTTACAGATGAAGAAAATGAGATCCAAAAAGAGAAGGCTTCTTTAGGCCACACAGTGAATTTGTCACTGCCAGAGTGAGGCCTCAGGCCTCTTCATGACTGACTTGGTGGCCTTCCCTCTACACCTTGAATCTGGAAGCTGTTTCAGACTTTGAGTGTGTTTGTGCATGCATCAGCAGAAATCAAGTGTAGCACATGGGGGTACGGAGGAAGAGAAGCGAGATGGGGCCTTGTGCCTTTGGTATGGGCCCCTGCCCTCAGGCATGATCCAGGGACCACGCAGCAGGGACAGGGAAGGTCTTGAGGTCTTAACATGGTGCTGTCCCGGCCACCTGTCTACATGCTGGGGTGGAAGGTATATTTTTCAGCCTCTTCCTCACCTCCTACTCCCTGATGGTTGATTTAAGTCGCCAAACCAGGCAGTGATATTCAGCACTTGCCAAGCCAGTTCCTTTTCCAAGTTTGTGTTGGCACTCAAGTTGAAAAGCTATTCCTTTATTTCCTCCTGTCTCCCACCAAAAATAAATAAAAGGGCCCGGCTGGCGTGGGGCTCCTGCAGAAGTGTGGTGGGTTTGCTGACACTGAACTTACCATGAGAATGCTGGCTCCCAGAGTGGTATGAAGAGTATTATTCTATAAATGGAAAATTCCACTCTGTTCTTGCTGCCTTGCAGCCTGCGTACTTTCAAGGTATGCGGGCTTTTCAAGCTCTGAAGACTGTGAGCTACTATTCTGAGAAAAATCTCTGCGAGCAAAGTTTAAAGCCACCAGCGCCTGGGGCCAGCCCCTCTTGGTCAGACCAGAGAGAATGGCAACTAGGAGAGGCTTTCTTTCCTCATGTGGATTTTTTAGCCCTTGTGGATTTGCAGGGATATAAACGCTTTTAAGTGAACTTGAATAGGAACAAATGCCTGGATCAGGAGCTGCAGCCTGGGTGGGTGGGTTGTGGTAATCATGAGGCAGATGTCCTGGGGAGAGCTGGCAGGCTGCGACCTGGGGCCCTGGCTCCATGCTGTTTCCCCGGGCTACTCACCTCATCTGCTGTCAGCCTTGCCCAGAGTAAGTGTTTTGCCCTGAAAGAGTGTTTGGAAGTGGAGGTCAAGGGCACGAAGGCTTTTTTTTTTTGGCAGGGGAGGGGTACCTGCCGCACCTCAGTACACTGTCAGTGACCCCAGAAAGGCTAGAGTGCATGCCTGCCCCAGCTCTTGGCTCAATCAGCAGTCACTTTTGTCACCAAGCACAGACCTCAGATGAACTCTCTAGCTCTCTTTGAGGCTCTTTAGCTGACTTCTGAGATGTACTTAGTACTTCTATTGGATGAAGTCTGACTATCTTTGGTTCCGCTTCCAGAAGTCCGGATTGAAACAGACAGAAAAGCCTGAGTGTGAAAGTTTCTTCGAGGGACATCTTCAGGTGGTTGGGGGCAGGAAGACAGAGCAGGAGGGGCCTCATCTCAGAGCTTAGACAGTGCATCTTCCGTTTCTTCTGGAACGGGGCCTCCGTGCCACAGGCAGGGCAGGGCTGAGTTGTGAGATGTTTGGGCTCCAGGTGTCCACCTCTCCTCGTGGCCCCCAGGCCCCATCCTGGGCCGTTGCCTTTGCTGGCAGCAGAACTGAACCGGGAGAGGCAACACAGACTTCGGGCGTCTTGAGGCTCTTCAGAAACATGAGGTCAGCCCCAGGGAATGAGGCAGCTTGGCGGGGGTCCAGGCGGCTACAGAGATGCTGTTTGTCAGGCTCTGGGTTCCCGTGGCCTGCCTGCCAAGCTCCTGTGAGGGGCAGGAAGTGCTCTGACTGCCCCAGCCCCACACGGCCCTGGGGCCTAGAGGTGCCTAGGGTCTGGAGGCACATTTGGGAGCATCAGGGGTTCACTGCTGTTAACGGTTTTGACTTTGTCCGTGTCATGCCTCTGGCCAAGCTCAGAGGAGTGCGCTTTGGGGCTTAGGGTCAGCCACAGTTGGTGAAGAAGCCCCGTGGTGATGTGGCAGGAGTTGGCTGGGCCAGTGGTTGGGATTTTACTTGGTCCTTCTGCAAAGTCTTGAGTGGCCTTGGATGAGAGACTTTACCACTCTGGGCTCCAGTTCCTTCTTCCATCAATGAAGGGGCTCCATGTAGAGGGACAGCCACATTCTCCTTCCAGCTTTCTTTTATGAAGTCTCTCCCTTGAACCTGGCGAAGTGAGCTGTGATAGGTGTAAGCCAGCAGAAACAGCCCCTGTTCCTTGATATTTTTAGGAGAGGGCTGGTAACCCACGTCTGGTGCCTGAAATATAAGGGGGTTGTCTGTTACGGAGGCTCTGGAAGAGAATTTGCTCCTTTCTTCAGAAAAATACAAAACAAAACCAGGAACCTCACCTTCTTCCAGTCACTGGCAAGTTGAAAGTCTGAGGCAGCCCAGAGGTGACAAAGCTAAGTTTTCGGGACAAAAAGCTGGTGCACTGCTGGCTGCCTGGAAAAGTTATTTAGAAAAATGAAGCCTCGGTGACATTTCTGTTGCTGTCCTGTGACTTGTTACACAAGATAATTAAGCATTTTATTGTTTCAGCCACTGCAAGTCAGGTATTGCTTGCAGCTGAATTCAGTCTAATTGAGACTTGCTGTGCTCAGACTCTCAGTTGTATCCGACTCTTTGTGACCCCGTGGTCTGTAGCCCACCAGGCCCCTCTGTCCATGGGATTTCCCAGGCCGGAACACTGCAGTGGGTAGCCATTTCCTCATCAAGGGGATCTTCCCGACCCGGGGATCAAACCTGCATCCCCTGCATTGGCAGGTGGATTCTTTACCACTAGCACCACCTGGGAAGCCCAACTGAGATACGGTAATACAAAAAAGCATTTGGCAATTCTGTCAAGAAGGTGAGACACCCCATTCTGGCCAGATGGAGGTGAGAGCCATGTCAGCATTGTGTGTGTACGTGTACAGGGGACGGAAGGAAATCCAGANTCTTTACCACTAGCACCACCTGGGAAGCCCAACTGAGATACGGTAATACAAAAAAGCATTTGGCAATTCTGTCAAGAAGGTGAGACACCCCATTCTGGCCAGATGGAGGTGAGAGCCATGTCAGCATTGTGTGTGTACGTGTACAGGGGACGGAAGGAAATCCAGAGGACTGAGAACAGGAGCTTTGTGGGGCTCTTCTCTTACCCAGCCTGCCTTGCGCTGAAGCCTCCCAGCGGATGTTGGTATTGATAACACCACAACCATCAGACCAGGTGCTTCGTAGCATCGTCTCAGTACCACCTACATAACTGCTGCGTGAGGGCTGGCTGGGATTGCCCTCGTGTTATCCATGAGTTGAGGCTGAGCTCACATGTCAACCCACGTCCCTCTCCAAAGCTGGGCTGTGCTTCCTTGGGTTCACCTGGTCGTCCTCTGGCCCTGGGGCTTCAGGGCACAGCTGGGGGAGGCTGACCAGGAGCCAGGCAGGGGCTGAGGGAGGCAGAAGGGGACATTCAAGGCCAAACTGGGCCCATCCATCGTGTCAGAGATTGTTCCCCAACAAAATCAATTTTGTTCAAAATCGGTGTGGACTTTTCTATTTATCCAGTAGTGGGTACTTTGGTTCAACGAGTAGTCCTTTCTGTTTGTAACACACCCTCCACCTCCTGGCCAGTATGGTTCCAATTTTGTTTAAAGCAAGTTATGCCTGGAAGCTGAGGGCCTGAAGGGCGGATGTCCCTGGGCTGATGGTGCTGATAATAACAGCAATAACAACAGCTGGCGCATCCAGAGCCCTCACAGGCTCATGGCTTTTTTTTGGCCACGCGATGCAGCAGGCAGGATTCCCAACCAGGGATCGAAACCATGCTCCCTGCACTAGGACCTCAGAGTCTGAACAACTGGACCACCAGGGAAGTCCCAAGTTCCTAGTTTGTTAAATTCTTCCAACAGTCCTATAATCATACCCTTTTCACAGAAAGGAAAACAAGGTTTGGGGAGGCTTAAAAAGTGTGCCCAGGGCTTCCCTGGTGGCTTGGTGGTAAAGAATCCGCCTGCCAATGCAGGAGACATGGGTTTGATCCCTGGGCCAGGAAGATCCCACATGCCGTGAAGCAGCTAAGCCCGCACACCACGACTATTAAGCCTGTGTTCTCGAGCCCTGGAGCCGCAACTACTGAAGCTTCGGCCCCTCTGGAGCCTGTGCACTGGAAGAAGAGAAACCACAGCAATGAGAAGCCCGTGCACCACAGCTAGAGAAAGTTTGCGCACAGCAGCAAAGACCCAGCACAGCGCCCGCCGCCTCCCCCGCCCCGCCCCGCCCCCACCTCCCNACAAACAAAAAAAACAACCATTGGGCAGACAGCAGATTTAGAAACAACAGAAACTAGAAGACAAAGGAACTGTATAATAAAGACACCACTCTAAATAACGGTCAATCAACAATTATATAGCCAACAAAGAGTGAGTGCAAAAGGGAGACATGTTCAGACAGAGAAGTTAGCACTCTTAACACTCATGGATCCTTTTTGGAAGGATTATTATAGAATGTACAGTTTTCCCATGATCCTACAGGGTCCTGAGATACATCTGTGGGGTACTAGTTCCAGAAATCTCCCATGGACACTAAAATCCGCAAATACTCAAGCCTTATATGTAAAGTGATATTGTACAATGAATACAGTTAGATCTCGGTGGATTATATTGAGTAGTTTAAGGCCAGAAGGAAAAGGTAGGCTATAGGAAGTATTTGTAAGACAATAATTTAATAATTACACATGTCAGTCTAAATAAGCCCTGACTGTATCCAAACCAGTGATTAAATAGAACTTGTTTGAGGGGTTCAGAAACGGGTGGAACTAAAGTACTGGATCACAGCAACCTGAAGAAGCCGGAAGTTGGCGGGACTGGAAGCAAAGTGTTCTAAGGTCTTTGTGTCATTGAGGTGGAGGATACTGATGAGGCTTAACCCGAAACGTTGTTAAGCCTTCATATTAAGGGACTTCCCTAGCAGTCCGGTGGTTAAGAATCCATTGTGCCTTGGAGGGGATGTGGGTTCGATCCCTGATCAGGGAAGTAAGATCCCACATGCCCCGGAGCAACTAAGCCCATGTGCCAGAAGAAAGATCCCATGTACTTCAATTAAGACCTGATGCAGCCAAATCAAACAGTCATCAGTCAATAAAAGAATTCATATTAAAATGTGATGGAGACTAGCTACAATAGTAAAATAACACTTATGCCTTTGAAATCAGTAGAAAAGGAATCTTAAAAAAGAACGATTAATCCAATAGAAAGCAGGAAAGGAGAAAAAGAAGCAAGGAGAAAGCAGAGGAAATAGAAAACACAAAATAGGGCGACAAGAGGAAATGTGAGTGTTTTAGTCGCCAAGGCTTAGGTAAAGGGATTGCACCTGACATCCTGAAGAAATTCTCTAACTGGACTAAAGAATAAAACAACCACAACTCGAATCCAGCTTTGTGCGGCTACCAGTGGTGCCTCTAAAGCATAAGGACATTTGAAAGGTTGAAAGAGATGGGAAAAGATACGTCCAACGGCTACTAACCCAAAGAAAGACAGCGTGGCAATGTCACTATCAGACCATTTAAAAAATTTTATTTTGGTTGTGCTGGGCCTTCATGGCAGCGCCTGGACTTCCTCTAGTTGCGGCAAGTGGAGGCTGCTCTCTAGTTGTGGGGCACAGCCTTCTCACTGCGGTGGTTTCTCTTGTTATGGAGTATGGGGTCTAGAGTACGTGGGCGTCAGTAGTTGTGGCACGTGGGCTTAGCTGCCCTGTGGCATGTGGAAGCTTTCCAGACTAGGGATTGAACCTCTGTCTCTTGCATTGGCAGGTGGATTCTTTACCACTGGACCCCCATGCAAGTGCATCATCGGACCAAATTAGGGAAAAACAGAGCCTTATACCTCATGCAAAGGGAACAAGGTACACTTGGATGAGGATCCGCAACCAACATTATTTCAAGGATATGAAGAAAGTAAGACGGAAATAGGAGAAGAAATGGAAATATTTACAGTCTTGGAGGGAGATTTTTAACACAGATTTCTGGAAAGTGGTGGGCAGAACATCAGAACAGCATCGTTATCAATCTTGATTGGATGAATACATAGAGAACTCTAACCCTGTATTTATCATTTAAACATGTATTTTCAAGCCAATGTGAGACATTTACAGAAATCGATCACTTACTAACCCAGAGCAAGTCTCAACAAATACCAAAGAACTCCCATCATACAGACCACATTCGCAAGCCACAATCAAGAAAATTATAAATCAATAGTGAAAAGCGAGTCAAACAAGGAGAAAGATTATTCTCAGGATTTCCAACCACACTCACAATCTCGTGACATCAGGCCTGGGAGCTGGGCTGATGGTTACTGCTGTGGGTTGATACCCTCTGTTATTATGAGGCAAACCATCCCTCCCGGGGCTGGTGTGTGGGTCCAAGGACAGAGACTGCACTGTCAGCATAACTGAGCAGGTGCACTAGTTGGTGTGTTAGTTTTTGAGGCTGACCCTGCAGCAGCAGCAGCTGAGTCAAGGGACAGACTGGAGATGACACCTCAGGAGTCTTATCTTTGGCTTTCTCCCTGGTTGCCCACTGACTCCGGATTCAGGTCTGAATGAAAAACCCATCTTCAGGCTGGAAGCAGCCTTTAGCCTGAGTGCTACGTGGGTGGCTCTGTTTTCACCCTTGTTTGTCTATGAACTAGACCCTACCAGTCCTTGTGAAGGGGGTGGGGAACTGCAGAAGGAGCGTCTTAGTCTGTATGTTGGCTTTCGGGTGGCTTTGGG
The DNA here is from genome assembly GCA_006410615.1 of Neotragus moschatus. Lineage (NCBI taxonomy): Eukaryota > Metazoa > Chordata > Mammalia > Artiodactyla > Bovidae > Neotragus > Neotragus moschatus. The sequence continues at coordinate 1,014,877 of SJYA01003046.1, forward strand.
TCTGGTCCAAAGTCAGGACCCCAGATGAAGGAGAAGAACAAGGCAGTGTGTCAGATGGAGGATGGTCTACAAGTCAGGCAGCTGGTCTCGGCTCTTTTACTAAACAGCTCCATAATCTCAAGCAAGCTACCACCGCCTTGAACCCCAGTATGTCTTGTTTTGAAGTACTCAATCAACCAGAGGGAAGTTTGGAATCTGGAAGTTTTATCCAGGACTCCTTGATGTGAGTGAGTCCAACCAGGACTCAGACTGGTACAAACTGGCTCAGAAGCCCGTTTCAAACTGGCTCAAAGAAAAAGGGACTTGATTGACTGATGAAACTGAGAAGCTCAAGAGGGGGATTCCTCATGTGTGGCTGGACCCAGAACTTCAAACAAGATCATCAGTACTTTGCCTTTGTCTGCACTGCTTATCACTGGTTTCCTCTGAACTGGCTTCAACCTCAGGCACTGCTCTCCGTTCTTGGCAGAGATGGCCAGCTTCAGATCCAGGCGCCATCCTATCAGCTTCAGAGCCCTTGTGGGAAGATCATACCTCTTTTTCAACAATTTCAACACAAATCTCAAGATTGAATATCATTGGTCTGACTTAGGTCACATGCCCATCCCAGAACCAATCACTAGCCAGACCAGTGGACACCCTGGTGGACCAGGGCTTGATCATGGGCCGACTACTCAAGCTGATAAGGAGTGACTTCCCAAGACTTTCAGGATTTCAGCAAAGCAGCATCCTCCCCTCCCCTGCCCCCCACCCCCATCAAGGTAGGAGATGGGGCTACCCTCCTCCCCTTCCACACCATGGTTACTGGGCAGTTTGGGCTGGGATGCTGACATGGATTTGGATCTTAAATCACTCACACTCTGGGGAAGGCAGAGAAGTACATAGTGAACCATAATATTGTTGAACCCAACGATTCCTCGCCGTGAATCCGTCGCCCCAAAGACCACCAAGACCACGTTTCGATGCAAACAGCAAGAGGATTTTATTGTACCGGCGCGCCGGGGTTCCGTCTCTTTAAGCAAGGAACGAGAACCCTGAGTGTTGTTACATGGCAGCTTTTAAGCACAAGCAAGCAGAAACAGATTGATTGGTTACAGGTGTTGACCTTTTCAAGGCTTGGTTCATTGATAACAGGTTACAACTGTTGACCAGGTGGCACCCCTGTGGCGGGCAGTTTCTCAGAACAACAGCTCTTCTGGAAAAGTCCCGAGGAAGTTTCATAGGTTACAGAGATGTGCGTGAGCTCGGGATGGGGTGCCTATGCATAGTCCTTTCCCAGTTACAGCCGAGAGGGTAAGTTTGGTTGCCCCCTCGTTTTGCCACCTGCAGGTTGTATGGGGCTGAGAAATGTAATCAGAGATAAACAGGCCACGTTTCCATGAGTCAGAGATAACCCTGGGGCAGTTTGGAAAGTCTCTTATACTAAAAAATACATTCTTACAATATCAGCCAGGCCGTTTCAAAGGCTATAACTGCAGCCCACGTGATGTGCTGCCAGGGTTCAAATGAGGCAGGAATTAACTGTGCTGGGGGGCCCAGGAGGGCTTCTCAGAGGAGGTGACGCCGATCTGTCCTGCACCTCTCCCTTTTCTTTACTTTCTGCCTGCGCTTGTGGGCAGCCCAGACAGGGGTGACTCGGGGCTGACCCGGCACAGGATCCGAGCCTCCTGCCACCTGAGGGAATCGGTGGCAGCGTTGCAAATCTGATTATTGGGAGCCGAGTGGCTTCTAATCACTCCTTGAGGACCCTGGCTTCACGCATCTGAATATGGAAATTTAATAATCATACTTGATATAACCCTCATCTCTGTCTGTACCATTCCAGAGAGAAAATTAGTCTTGGTGTTTGCAGTTTTATAGACATTAGGGAACTGGTGCAAAAAAAATACTAGCTCCTGAATTCATGGGCCTGAAGTGACAGAAGAGGCTGGCTGGGTTGCTGATCGAATCACAGAATGTGAGAGATAGAAGCCTGAGAGGTGATTCAGGCCAGGAGTGCTTCATGTGGAGGCTGTGAAGTCTTCTAGCTTGGAGACAGAATTGTGCCTCCGTGTGTGTGTGTGTGTGTGTGTCAGAATTGTGCCTCCGTGTGTGTGTGTTCATAGCTCTCATCAGATTTGCAAAAGGATCTGTGACCACCAAAAACTAAGAGCTTTCAACTGGGGCCCGAGTCCTCATGTGACCATGAAGAAGAACCGAGCCCTGGGGCAAATATTTCCCAGAGTCCCGCAGGTCAGGGTCTGAGCTGATGTTGAAGCTTAGATGTCCAGATACTGGCCTGGGGGTGGGGGCTGTAGTTGCTTGGTCACTAAGTCGTATCTGACTCTTTGTGACCTCATGGACAGTAGTCCACTAGGCTTCTCTGTCCATGAGAGTCTCCAGGCAAAAATACTGGACTGGGTTGCCATTTCCTTCTCCAGGGGATTTTCCCGACCCAGGGATGGAACCCACATCTCCTGCATTGGCAGGCAGATTCTTACCACTGAGCTACCAGGGAAGCCCAGGGGTGGGGGATCTTTCATCAAAGCAGGGGTTCCCAAGCTGACTGGGCATCAGAACCTTTGGAAGTCTTGTCAAGTGCCCTGGGCTGGTTCCAGCACCCCAAGTAGAGGACAGCTGAGCCCCAGGAAGCTGCGTGCTCAGCAGGTTCCCATGTGGGTCTCCTGAAGGCTGCCCATACCTGGCACAGCAATGAAAGTCTGGTCCACAGCTTGGGAAGAACAAACCTCAGATGCATGGAGGGTCAAGGGGACACCTTTGATGGGGGTTGGGTAGGTGGGTGGGTCTGGGGTTTCCAAGACCAACCTCAAGTTTGGAGATTGACTAGAAGGACTTACGCATGTGTGTGTGTTAAGTCACTTCAGTTGTGTGCAACTCTTTGTGACCCCATGGTCTTGGGATTCTGTCCATGGGATTCTCCAGGCAAGAATACTGGAGTGGGTTGCCATTCCCTCCTCCAGGGGATCTCCCTGACCCAGGGATCGAACCCATGGCCCTTGCATCTCCTACATTGGCAGGCAGTTATTTACGTCTAGCCCCACCTGGGAAGCCCAGAAGAACTCATAGGATGTGGCATATAGTTGTCCTTGTGGCTGAGACCTATCACAGCAGAAACATACGAAGTAGAGCAGCAGAAGGAAAGGATGAAGCTGTGTGGGATGAAGTCCAGAGGAAGCCAGGTACCAAGGTCCAAGGGTCTCTCCCAGCCGAGAGCCTGGGACATGCTTGGGTCCTCCAGCCTCAGATCTCGAGTGCTGTCCATTGGGGCACTTGTCTGAGCCTGGGAGCCCAGGGTTTTTACTGGGGGTCAGTTGCATGGGCACTCTGTGCCTAGCGCACACCCAAATCCCAAACCTTCAGAAGGAAAGCAGGTGTTCTGCATACACCAGTTTGTACAAGCATCGTGGTCATTCCCTACTGTAAGCTGCTGAGCTCCTCTTCTCAGGGAGCCATGAAAACTGCCAAGGCCTTTGTAAAGGTAGCAGTCTCCTGCACCATGGGGACACCAACTGGCATGCCCTTGATGATGCACTGTGCCACTGGTGTTCTGGGGGAAGCACCAAAGTGTGACCAGATACATCAGCGCACCTGCGTCCCCAGCAGAAAGATGGTCGTAGCAGCTGTATACTGGGCAGTGTTCCTGTGACTGCACCGACCTGCTTCTCTGTGTCACCAGCACCCACCTAAAGTCCCCAGGGAGGCCTCTGTTAGACCAGTTGATGCCGGGGTCCAGCCCTGGTGGATCCAGGGAATTCGAAGCGGGATGGAGTCGGAGTCTGGGAAAGGACTATTTAATTAGAAATATAAAGAGATTAGGAAAGAATAGTGTAGTAGGAAAATTAATGGAGAAAAGAGGCTGAATAACTTGGTTTACGCAGAAAACTAATAAAACCTCGAGACAAGAGGTTTGCACCATCTACATTAGGCCACCAGTGCACACTTGAATAGCAGAGGGTGCCCCGCCTTGGGCTCCCTCTCACGTGGATCTTAGAAGCCAGGGCAAGTAAGTAGACTTGGTGAGCCTCTGTGCTCCAGATGGGAATTCAGCCGGAAAAAAGGAGAAAAAACAACATGGGGGAGGCCAGCATCAATGCAAGACTCACAACTTTATTTTCAAAATCAGCTTATATACCCCAAGTTGTACATAAAGGAATAATGGAATACGCAGAGTTATGCAAGGGCAGCAGTCCTGACCCTCTTTGAGACCAGGCTTTCTTTTTGAATACCTTCCCGTATACAAAAGATCTCAGGTGGTTTACATTATCTTCTGGCCAAGAGGCCTGTTAACATTTTTATGGCTCTCTTCCTAGATAAATGTCTATCAACCAGAAAACTCTTTTTCCCTAGAAGTGTTTTTTCTTAATCTGCATCACCCTCAAAGTACTAAATAAAGTTACATTCCTATAGAAAAAGGTGCAGTGGGTTATAACAAAGAAAGTGCTTAACTCAAAGATCTAATGTTGCTAATAGCAGGTCTACTACCTGTTTTTTCTATATGCCAACTATATCTACAAATAAAAGATATGAAAATTTGGCAGCAAGTATTGGCTCAACAAATGAAACCCTTAATCAGTCCTATTCTAATGATTTTGACTCCTCGGAAGCCTCTACATTCCTAGGATGTTTTAAGCTTCCTGTGCCTCTCGTGGTTGGGAGGCTGCAAACAATCACATGCGCAGCTGTAAGAGTCCAGCAGGCAGGCTAGAAAGCCATCAGAGGGGTTTGGGGTTGAAACCCTCTTATTATGCCCAGGAGATTTATTATCTAAAAGCTCTATATTAACCTTTTCCAGAAAAAGGTGGTGGGAGACAGCCCCATTAATGTCAGAAGAGTAGGTGGAAAGGATAACACAGTAAAGCAGGCAGACTCTTGTTTTGGGGGGTGGATGCTCAGGAAATTCCAGGGGGAACCCCTGAAGCCTGATCACGCCCTTGCGTTTTGTCAGGCTTCCTTCCTCATGACCTTTGGCACGGGCGGGATTCCTCAAGCTGGCTCCTGGCAGATTGAGGACTCGGATCTGGCAGGTTCTGTTTCCGCAGTGGGGGTTGATCTTGGTGTCTGGTCAACGCTCATAGATCGGTGTATCCACTTGCTCAGGCTGCCGTAACGGGTCCTACAGGCCGTGTGGCTTAGACAGTAGAAAGTCCCTCAGCTCTGGAGGCTGGAAGCCTGAGATCAATGTGTCTGCAGGGATGGATTCTTCTGAGGCCTCTCTCCTTTGCTTGTAGACAGCTGTCTTCCCTGTGTGTCTGTGTCTTACTCTCCTCTTCTTATAAGGACGCCAGTCATATTGGATTGGGACCCACCCCATAACATGAATCCCCTCTTTTAGGACCTTATCTCCAAATATGGGGCTTCCCAGGTGGTGCTAGTGGTAAAGAAGCTGCCTGCCAATGCGGGAGACATAAAGGTGCAGGTTCAGTCCCTGGGCCGGGAAGATCTCCTGAAGGAGGGCATGGCAACCCATTCCGGTATTCTTGCCTGGAGAATCCAATGGAACAGGTGAGCCTGGTAGGCTACAATCCATGAGGTCACAAAGAATCTGACATGACTGAAGCAACTTAGCATGCATGCATGCATCTTTAAACACAGCCATCGTTTGAGGTACTCAAGGGGTAGGATTTCACGATATGAATTTTGGGTGGACACAATTCAGCACACAACTGTAGGGTTTTCCCCAAATGTAGGCAGGGGGCTTGGAAGCTGGGCACTTCTTCTTGAAGGACAATGCTGGTTGTCCTTCAAGGGTTTTAACGTCTGGAGGTTTTTATGGTCAAGAGCCTTTCCCCTTGGTTAATGTAAATGATTTTCCTCTCACTGGAGTTTCGCTGTAACCAGCCCTGGTTTACAGAAGAAGAAAATGTAGACTAGTTTCTGAACAATGAGGACAAATCCCTCATCAAATCTCCACAGCTGGCCAGGAGATTCTGAGCCTGCAGTTCTGTTCTCTGAAGCTGGGTCGGGTCGCAGGCACGGGGGAACTGTGGAAGAAGTCAGTGCCCCTCTGGGCACCATGCTCACTGGCTGGTCCCACTTGTTGCAGGTGCCCTGGGCTCTGACCTGCAGGTAAACGAGACAAGGGTCAGCATCCCCAGCTTCCACACAGTGCCATTTCTTACTTGGTTTCTTGAAGAAGCACCCTGGTTATGTACATAAAAGTCCCTGGGGCTGAGTTAACAGCCCCAGAGGCATTTTAGGAGCAGTGTGTGGGCTGCCTCATGGTCTGAACCGAGGCCAGGGACTTCTGAGAGCCTGTGGCTAAAGAGAGAGAGAGACCATCAGGTCCCCCCCTGATCCTCCCAGACTTGATTCTGCTGTGTCAGAGGTACCACACAGCCTGCTGTGACCAAGAGACCCTCACCTCCTGGGTAAGTAAAGACAGGAGCCCTTGGTGAAGCCTTGCACAAAGGTGACAGCTTCAGCTGCAGTGGGAGATAGGGGATCATGGAGTCCCAGGGGAGGCCTGCCTGGCTCCATGTTCTCAAACTGACATAGTGGTGCTAGCTTGAGCATCTACCCTTCCCGACTCTGGCAGCTAGGTATCTCCCCTCTGCCCTTTAGCTGCGGCCCCTAGTCAGCTCAGCTGGGCTCGGCTGACAGCTCTCTTTCAGAGTGCAACACTGCTGTAGGGGAGGAAGAAAAGTTTTCTCCTATCCTCTTAGGTTCAGTACCTGAGGCCTGCACACTAAATGGACAACTGCCATATGAACAAGAGAGAATTCATACAAATATGATTCAATGTTAATAATTTTATTTTTTTGTGAAGAATCCAAGTCTGGGAGGAGCAAGGTGAGACCTGTGTCCACCCTGGTGGCATCTCTCTCTCTTTTTAGCCACAGGCTCTTCATAGAAAAATGAAGATCCAAGAAATAGTCAGACCTGATGACTTAGATCCCATTTATATAAATTGTGTAGAAGATGAATTGTAGAAAGATAAATTTTATTGAAATGAAGGGAAGTTGAGGGTTATTTTGGTAAGGTTTGTTTCTGCAGCTGTATCTCAGTGATGAGTGTCTCCAGTGATAGACTTGATCTCCTGGTACAGGAACTGGGAAGGAAACACCTTCACCAAAGGAAACTTCTGTGCTGCTTTTAGGCAGATGGGGGAGGGCAGAAGCTTCTTTGTTTTTGCTGTTCAATTGCCTTCAGCTCAAAGTTCTCTTAGCGCAAAGTGGCGAATTTGGGGGTGGCATTTTCTGATCCCTTGCACTCCCCACCCCTCTCCCACCTCAGGTTCCTGTATGTGTCCACACTTACGACTTTAAATGATGTAGCCATGCTCCCACCGAACCTCCTGGAAGCTGGGATCCCATGAGTTGCATGAGATAAGGTGACAGAGCCGGGAGGTGGCAGGAGGGCCTCCCGGGCACCAGGCCTGGCAGCTGGCTCTGCTGGTCACTGGCTGAGAAGCTTCATTTTACTTAACTACGGCCTTGGGCTTCCCTGGTGACTCAGAGGGTAAAGAGTCTGCCTGCAAGGCAGGAGACCTGGGTTCAGTCTCTGGGTGGGAAGATCCCCTGGAGGAGTGCATGGCAACCCAACTCCAATATTCTTGCCTGGAGAATCCCATGGACAAAGGAGCCTGGAGGGCTACAGTTCATGGGATCCTGAAGAATCCGACAGGACTGAGCGATTAACCCTTTTTAACCGCTGCCTTATCCACAGTGCGGGGGTAGCCCCGCGTGCGGGCAGCCCCCTCCCCGCCCCGCCCCCACACAGCTGGCGTGAGGATAGAATGTGGGTGAAGGCATTCTGTAAACCATGGAGTGTTGTGGGGGCACAGCGGTCTCTCAGCCTTTCTTCCTAGTTGCTGACCTCTCTGGTGAGTTCTGATTCTGTCCCTGGGACAGCGGGGAGGCGAAAGGCTTGATTCACTCCAGCCTGCGCCGCTGGACCCACTGTCTGAAGGGCGCCCCCTGGTGTCCATCACCGCAGCGCCTCGGGCCCTGTTTGGGAATGTCCTAGTGATGGTTCTTCCTTCCCTGAGGTTATAACCTCCTCTTTCCCAGGCGAAATTCCAAACTGAAATGTAAAGTGGAGCTGCATCGGCCGCCCAAGCTCTTCTGCAGTAGCCTCTCACCTTCTCTGCCTACCGAGATAGTGTATACACAGGAAAGTGAAGTTGCTCAGTCATGTTGACACTTTGTGACCCCATGGAATGTAGCCTAACAGGATCCTGGAAATCCATGGGATTTTCCAGGCAAGAGCACTGGACTGGGTTGCCATTTCCTTCTCCAGAGTATCTTCCCAACCCAGGGATTGAACCTGGGTCTCCCGCATGGCAGGCAGATGCTTTACCGTCTGAGCCACCAGGGTGGATGGGTAAATGACACCCACTGCTTGTTCTGAAGTCCAGCTATATTTTTGTGTCCTTCTATATTTTCATTGCCTATGCCAGGGTCATGAAGATATTCTCCTAATTACTTTCTAGGAGATTTTGTTTTACTTTCCATGTACTTTCCAAGTACTTGTATATACTTTCTATACTTAAAAAAAAAAAAAGCCTAGAATTTGCTTAAAGATTAGACATTGATTACTGAGAAGTGAAATTCAGTTTTGGGAAAAAATAGGTAATAACACCTAAGCTTTGTTTCCTTTGCCAGGAAATGAGGATAAGAATTTTCCCAGGATTGTTGTGACGTTAAAAAAACATATCTATTTATTTATCTGGCTGCATCAGGTCTCAGCTGTGGCCTGGATGCTTCTCTCTAGCTGTGCACAGGCTCCAGAGCGTGTGAGCTCAGTAGCTGAAGTGCTTGGGCTTAGTTGCAGCAGACATGTGGGATCTTAGTTCCCCAACCAAAGATCCACCTTGTGTCCCTCCAACTGGAAGGCATATTCCTAACCACCACACCACCAGGGAAGTCCCCTGTCCATTAAGTGAGACAATGTGTGTTGAGTGTTCACAGCAGGAGTGGGCACACAGTCAGTAAAACTCAAGGGTTTTGTTGTTCAGTCACCCAGTGGTGTCTGACTCTTTGCAACCTCACGGACTGCAGTGTGCCATGCTTCCCTGTCCTTCACCATCTCCTGGAGCTTGTTCAAACTCAAGTCCATCGAGTCAGTGATGCCATCCAGCCATTTCCTCCTCTGTCGCTCCTTTTTCCTCCTGCCTTCAGTCTTACCCAGCATCAGGGTCTTTTCCAATGAGTCGTCTTCCCATATCAGGTGGCCAAGTATTGGAGCTTCAGCATCAGTCCTTCCAGTGAATATTCAGATTGATTTCCTTTAGGATTGACTGGTTTGATCTCCTTGCACTCCAAGGGACTCTCAAGAGTCTTCTCCAGCACCACAGTTCAAAAGCATCAATTCTTCGGTGCTCAGCCTTCTTTATGATACAACTCTCACATCCATACATGACTACGGAAAAAAACCATAGCTTTGACTATATGGACCTTTGTCAGCAAAGTGATGTCTCTGCTTTTTAATGTGCTGTCTAGATTTGTCAACATAGGCTCTTATTATTGCTCTGGGCCCACCTATTTGTTTTTATGACTCTCCAGTATTCTACTGAACTTGACTGTGATGGTCATGGAGGTAATTTCTGATTTTCCATTCCTACAATCCACGCTGCATAAATAAGCTTATAAACAGAGGTGCTTATGAGTATTTCTGCCAGACAGATTTTTGATTTCTTGTGCCTCCGTCAAATGTCCCCACTAAATGCAAAATAGGAAAAGACCATGAAGATTTTCCCAGGGTCCCTCTCTGTCCCTTTGGAAAGGGTAGGCGAGGAGCTATCTGCTAAGAAGCTGCTAGAGAAGAAAGACAAATCTGTACCATTTGCCCTCAGAAGGGGAGGAGCAGTTAGGATGCAGGTGTGGAATAAGAGCCATTTGCTACAAACGGTGAGAAAAATAGCTTGTGGGAGCCTTTGTTCCTTCAGAGGCGTAATTGCCTTTGATGGGCTGTTAATAGGAGTCATTATGTGGTTACTAAGAAGGGAATGTGATGAGCCCAGCTCTGAATAGCTAAATTCAGGGGGCTCCTGGTTTAATCTTGTTTTTCCTCTGCACACGAGGAGTCCTGCTACTTACCTGGAATCCCCTCGAATCAGGGAATTTGAACTTTGAGTCCAGTAGGTTGGGACAATTCCTGAGGGTACCAGTTACTTCCTGGGGCACCTAACGGTGTGGAGGAGGGGGGCAGCGTAGGGCAGGGGAAAGAAAAGGAAAAGGAAGAGATGAGAAAGGAGTTAGGAAGGGTGATCCAGAGAAGGAGTGGAACTTCCATGGTGGTCCACTGGCTAAGACTCTGAGCTCCCAAGGCAGGGGACCTGGGTTTGATCCCTGGTCAGGGAGCCCATATGCCACAACTAAAGACCTGACTCAGCCAAATAAAATAAATGTTTTTAAAAAGACAGAGATGGAGCGATGGAGAGATGGGAAGAGAGAAGGCAAGGGAGAGAAAGAGTGGAACAGAGAAAAGCTGGAACAGAGTGATAGAGAGCAGAAAGAGAAGTGTGCAGGAGGTAGGTGGGGGGAGAAAAGAAAAATGAAAAAGAACAGCCCGTAGGGTAAATTCTAGAGCCTGAATTCCAGCCCATGACCTGGGAATGACCTCCAAAGACTGATCCTCCTGCCCACCCAGTCCTGCTGATTTCATTTCTATATTTAACAAGATCCCTGGTGATGACTCTGCAGGTTCAAGTTCGAGAAGCATTGATTTGAGCTCAGCGTGAGGCTTGGAGTGGCTCATGCCAGCGCCTGGGGGACTTGCCAAGGAGGAGCAAGCTGGGCTTGATCTTGCTGAGAAGCTAGGTTAGATGGAGAAAAGTGCCCAGGAGAGAAATGAAGCGGAAGGGGGTTTGGCGAGGGCTGGGGATGATGGAAGCTGAGCACTGAAGAATTGATGCTTTTGAACTGTGGTGTTGGAGAAGACTCTTGAGAGTCCCTTGGACTGCAAGGAGACCCAACCAGTCTATTCTAAAGGAGATCAGCCCTGGGATTTCTTTGGAAGGAATGATGCTGAAGTTGAAACTCCAGTACTTTGGCCACTTCATGCGAAAAGCTAACTTATTGGAAAAGACTCTGATGCTGGGAGGGATTAGGGGCAGGAGGAGAAGGGGACAACAGAGGATGAGATGGCTAGATGGCATCACTGACTCGATGGGCATGAGTCTGAGTGAACTCCAGGAGTTGGTGATGGACAGGGAGGCCTGGTGTGCTGCAACTCATGGAGTCGCAAAGAGTTGGACACGACTGAGCAACTGAACTGAACTGGGGGTGATGCTGGTGGTGTGGGGGGACTCTAGGGCAGGTGGTCAGGGGTGTTGCCAAGTAACACTTGCGGGAAGACCCAGAGGAAGCCTGGGGGATCTGGAGAAGCCATGCAGTGCTTGCGGGTCAGACACAATTCTGAGCTCTTCGCTGTGTTAGTTCATCTACCCTCGTACCCCCCGAGAGGGAGGCTCACACCCCCACCCTCTGGGGTGTTCAGTGGCAGCCACGTTGAATTCAGAGCCAGGAGGGGCTTGAGCAGTTCTGGCCTGTTATCCACGAGCGTGAGTCTCTGCGCTCCTCTGGTTCTCCCTGTAATACTTCCCAGTCTTCACCTGGGTGGTCAGGGCCTCAGCCTGATGCCCAGTCCTGGAAACTCTGGCTTTCTTCTTGAAGCCAGAGATCCTTACACTTCACCTAAGAAGGTGGCCGAAAATGGTTGGGGTGGGTCCAGGGCCTGGTGGCAGGACAGGCTAAAGCTTCTTGCACAGCCTCTCCCCACCCCCACTTTCACGAGCCCTGGCCAGGAGGGTGACCCGCTCAGGGTTCCTTGGAGACCAGTCAGCATGGGTGCGATAGGCTGACCTCTGGTCCCACAGCCAGAGCCTACACCGTCCAGAGATGAGTCTGGAGCGATCACAGTGGTCCTCTGCCTGGTGATTTGTGATGCCAGGTCACAGGAGTGAGCGAGTAAGAGCCAAGTTGCTGGGGACTCAGAACTGGAGGTCCTAGTTCCAACCAATGCCACTGACAAGCGGTGTGACCCTGGGCAAGTTAGTTTAACTCTCTGGGCTTCAGTTTGCTCATGTGTAAAATGGAGAGAATAAAAATAGGGCCTACCTGTAGGGTCGTTTGGAGCATAAATGGCATCAGCTGTCAATAATAAAATCAATAGGAATGCACTTAACCTGTATCATCTTGTTTTTATTACTTCTCTGACTTCTGTCTCTTCTCTGACTTCTATCTTTGGCACAGCAATTTGGTTCTGGGACTGTTTTCTGCCTGTGGAGGAGTCAGGGTTGCATGAAGAATACTTCACCTGAGTTTGAGGAGTTTGCAGCNATTTGTCAACATAGGCTCTTATTATTGCTCTGGGCCCACCTATTTGTTTTTATGACTCTCCAGTATTCTACTGAACTTGACTGTGATGGTCATGGAGGTAATTTCTGATTTTCCATTCCTACAATCCACGCTGCATAAATAAGCTTATAAACAGAGGTGCTTATGAGTATTTCTGCCAGACAGATTTTTGATTTCTTGTGCCTCCGTCAAATGTCCCCACTAAATGCAAAATAGGAAAAGACCATGAAGATTTTCCCAGGGTCCCTCTCTGTCCCTTTGGAAAGGGTAGGCGAGGAGCTATCTGCTAAGAAGCTGCTAGAGAAGAAAGACAAATCTGTACCATTTGCCCTCAGAAGGGGAGGAGCAGTTAGGATGCAGGTGTGGAATAAGAGCCATTTGCTACAAACGGTGAGAAAAATAGCTTGTGGGAGCCTTTGTTCCTTCAGAGGCGTAATTGCCTTTGATGGGCTGTTAATAGGAGTCATTATGTGGTTACTAAGAAGGGAATGTGATGAGCCCAGCTCTGAATAGCTAAATTCAGGGGGCTCCTGGTTTAATCTTGTTTTTCCTCTGCACACGAGGAGTCCTGCTACTTACCTGGAATCCCCTCGAATCAGGGAATTTGAACTTTGAGTCCAGTAGGTTGGGACAATTCCTGAGGGTACCAGTTACTTCCTGGGGCACCTAACGGTGTGGAGGAGGGGGGCAGCGTAGGGCAGGGGAAAGAAAAGGAAAAGGAAGAGATGAGAAAGGAGTTAGGAAGGGTGATCCAGAGAAGGAGTGGAACTTCCATGGTGGTCCACTGGCTAAGACTCTGAGCTCCCAAGGCAGGGGACCTGGGTTTGATCCCTGGTCAGGGAGCCCATATGCCACAACTAAAGACCTGACTCAGCCAAATAAAATAAATGTTTTTAAAAAGACAGAGATGGAGCGATGGAGAGATGGGAAGAGAGAAGGCAAGGGAGAGAAAGAGTGGAACAGAGAAAAGCTGGAACAGAGTGATAGAGAGCAGAAAGAGAAGTGTGCAGGAGGTAGGTGGGGGGAGAAAAGAAAAATGAAAAAGAACAGCCCGTAGGGTAAATTCTAGAGCCTGAATTCCAGCCCATGACCTGGGAATGACCTCCAAAGACTGATCCTCCTGCCCACCCAGTCCTGCTGATTTCATTTCTATATTTAACAAGATCCCTGGTGATGACTCTGCAGGTTCAAGTTCGAGAAGCATTGATTTGAGCTCAGCGTGAGGCTTGGAGTGGCTCATGCCAGCGCCTGGGGGACTTGCCAAGGAGGAGCAAGCTGGGCTTGATCTTGCTGAGAAGCTAGGTTAGATGGAGAAAAGTGCCCAGGAGAGAAATGAAGCGGAAGGGGGTTTGGCGAGGGCTGGGGATGATGGAAGCTGAGCACTGAAGAATTGATGCTTTTGAACTGTGGTGTTGGAGAAGACTCTTGAGAGTCCCTTGGACTGCAAGGAGACCCAACCAGTCTATTCTAAAGGAGATCAGCCCTGGGATTTCTTTGGAAGGAATGATGCTGAAGTTGAAACTCCAGTACTTTGGCCACTTCATGCGAAAAGCTAACTTATTGGAAAAGACTCTGATGCTGGGAGGGATTAGGGGCAGGAGGAGAAGGGGACAACAGAGGATGAGATGGCTAGATGGCATCACTGACTCGATGGGCATGAGTCTGAGTGAACTCCAGGAGTTGGTGATGGACAGGGAGGCCTGGTGTGCTGCAACTCATGGAGTCGCAAAGAGTTGGACACGACTGAGCAACTGAACTGAACTGGGGGTGATGCTGGTGGTGTGGGGGGACTCTAGGGCAGGTGGTCAGGGGTGTTGCCAAGTAACACTTGCGGGAAGACCCAGAGGAAGCCTGGGGGATCTGGAGAAGCCATGCAGTGCTTGCGGGTCAGACACAATTCTGAGCTCTTCGCTGTGTTAGTTCATCTACCCTCGTACCCCCCGAGAGGGAGGCTCACACCCCCACCCTCTGGGGTGTTCAGTGGCAGCCACGTTGAATTCAGAGCCAGGAGGGGCTTGAGCAGTTCTGGCCTGTTATCCACGAGCGTGAGTCTCTGCGCTCCTCTGGTTCTCCCTGTAATACTTCCCAGTCTTCACCTGGGTGGTCAGGGCCTCAGCCTGATGCCCAGTCCTGGAAACTCTGGCTTTCTTCTTGAAGCCAGAGATCCTTACACTTCACCTAAGAAGGTGGCCGAAAATGGTTGGGGTGGGTCCAGGGCCTGGTGGCAGGACAGGCTAAAGCTTCTTGCACAGCCTCTCCCCACCCCCACTTTCACGAGCCCTGGCCAGGAGGGTGACCCGCTCAGGGTTCCTTGGAGACCAGTCAGCATGGGTGCGATAGGCTGACCTCTGGTCCCACAGCCAGAGCCTACACCGTCCAGAGATGAGTCTGGAGCGATCACAGTGGTCCTCTGCCTGGTGATTTGTGATGCCAGGTCACAGGAGTGAGCGAGTAAGAGCCAAGTTGCTGGGGACTCAGAACTGGAGGTCCTAGTTCCAACCAATGCCACTGACAAGCGGTGTGACCCTGGGCAAGTTAGTTTAACTCTCTGGGCTTCAGTTTGCTCATGTGTAAAATGGAGAGAATAAAAATAGGGCCTACCTGTAGGGTCGTTTGGAGCATAAATGGCATCAGCTGTCAATAATAAAATCAATAGGAATGCACTTAACCTGTATCATCTTGTTTTTATTACTTCTCTGACTTCTGTCTCTTCTCTGACTTCTATCTTTGGCACAGCAATTTGGTTCTGGGACTGTTTTCTGCCTGTGGAGGAGTCAGGGTTGCATGAAGAATACTTCACCTGAGTTTGAGGAGTTTGCAGCCACTTTCAGGGCCGGGAGAAAGTCACTGGTCTCCTCTGCAAAGTTACAAAGTTTCCAAGTGCCGGCCTGGCCAGACTTCATGGCTGCTCCTGGAGATGGTTGGAAGTGAATGGCAGATATTGCAATTGTTTTGCAAAGCACCTGGTGCAGCCCAGAAGAGACTGTACTTCCTCCACGCCTTCCAGTCCAGGGCCACGCCAGTCTGTGCAGACGGTGATTGGCGGGGACTGACCACAGACTCAGTCCCATGCAGCTTTAGATCATCTTGACCTTGGACCTGGGGATGGTTCAGAGCCTCTGCCACCTGTTGGGGGCTTCTCAGGCAACCATGGTTCAACTGACACCGGCAAAGTCCAGATTCCTCCCTTGGCCTACAGTTCTCAGGCAGGTCTTTCTGTCCTGTCTTTGTCCTAGTGGGCACCTGCCAGCACCTGCCACCACCCTCCTCCGAGAGGCTACTATAGGCTCTGGGTGTTCAGCATCTTTAATTTCCAGAATTAAAAGACACAGTGAGTGGAGGAAACGTCCCTCTTCTCAAAAGCCAAAGGGCTCCCTCCAATCGTTTCCTAGAATTAAAAAAAAAAAAAAAAAAAGTATTTGGCTGCATCACGTCTTAGCTACAGCATATGGGATCTTTGTTACATGAAGTCTGATCTTTCACTGCAGTGTACCAACTCTAGTATTCGCGCTCCGGCTCAGTAGCTCCGAGGCATGTGGGATT
Organism: Neotragus moschatus; assembly: GCA_006410615.1. Taxonomy (NCBI): domain Eukaryota; kingdom Metazoa; phylum Chordata; class Mammalia; order Artiodactyla; family Bovidae; genus Neotragus; species Neotragus moschatus. The sequence goes on from SJYA01003046.1 coordinate 1,030,719, forward strand.
TTAGTTCCCAACCAGGGATCGAGGCCAGGTCCTCTGCATTGCAAGTCAGATTCTCAACCACTGGACCACCAGGGAAGCCCCTATTTTCTAGAGTTAAGTCTTTTCCATTGCAGTTTCTGCTCCTGCTTTCCACCAAAATGTCTAGGAGCTCCAACTTCTTCCAGTGAATGGGGAGGAGAGAGGAAATGAAGTCTGGTGTTTGTCTTGTATGACAGGCACGAAGCCATGCTTTCTCAGACCAACCTTATCTAAAGGAGAAAATCTGGCTGAAATGCTGTTTTCCTCTTTCGGCTCCTCTCCTTTCCCTCTTCTGCTAGAGCTGTTCCACCTCACACCCGGGGAACCAGAATTTCTGGGGGGTGGGACCAGGTCTAGGTCTTTTTAAAATTTGCCCCAGATGATTCTAATGGCAGCAGGGCTGAGAACCACTACTTCAGGGTAAATATTGTCATTAGGACTAGAAATCTCAGGGGCCAGAGACACGGATGGGGCACGGTGATAGCTACAGTGCTGTCACCGGGACGTGTCATGTCTCTCTTTCCTTTTTCTTATTGTCCTTCACAGGGGCTCCTATTTCAAGCCCTAACCTCAGAGGCACATAATGGCTGCAGCAGCTCCAGGTTTCACATCCCCTCAGCTTCAGGTCCTGAGGAGAGAATGTCCCCCTTATGGCCTACTGCATCTCATTGGTGCTTGCTTTTTCTCTCTCTGGTTAGCATATCCCTGGTTGTTTTCATTCTACAAAGAAGCTTTCTCCAGCAGATAGACTGGTGTAATTTTGGTTTGGGGTATGTGTATGTGTGTGTGTGTGTGTGTGTATTGTTAGAATGGGAGGACCTGTGAAGGAGTGTGGGAGCATGGGGTGAAGCTGAGGCAGGAGGCTGATGGGCACTCTAGGGTAAAATGATTGGCTATTCATTCCCTGTGGACTGAAGCTCCAAGACAAGAATAGCAGGACAATTAAGGAAGGAGGCCGGAGAAGGCAATGGCACCCACTCCAGTACTCTTGCCTGGAAAATCCCATGGACACAGGAGCCTAGTGGGCTGCATTCCATGGGGTTGTGAAGAGTTGGACACGACTGAGCGACTTCCCTTTCACTTTTCACTTTCATGCATTGGAGAAGGAAATGGCAACCCACTCCAGTGTTCTTGCCTGGAGAATCCCAGGGACAGCGAAACCTGGTGGGCTGCCGTCTATGGGGTCACACAGAGTTGGACACGACTGAAGCGACTTAGCAGCAGCAGCAAGGAAGGAGACTGGGCCCTTTGGTCTGTGGGCCCCAGACCACATATTTCTGTTCTGCAACTCAGGAGACCTTCCTGATCACACATGTGCAGAAAAGGCTCCTTGGAGGCCCAAGGGGAGTTATGTCAAGAGATGTTCCTTACCTAGATGCCTTTTAGGTAAAGTCTACCTTGGCTAAGAGGTGCGTGTGCACACATGGGAGAATCCTGCGATATACACAATATGACTGTGAACCAGGAAAGCCAAAGTGATTGCCCAGAGGAAACCCAGACGAAATGGCCCATAAATATGATTCAAACTGCCACAAGGGTGCGACTCAGGGACTGTCCCTCTGAGCCTGCCATGTGCCTATCCACACACTCTGTGTTCTTTTCCTCTTAATACTTGCTTCTCCACTTGCCATCTGTGTGGAAATTCTCTTCTGCAAAGCCCAAGGGCCAGGGCCCTTGTCACTGACCACTGGTCTAGCGGCTAGGATCTGGTTCTTTCACTGCCGCGAGCCAGCCTCAGTCTCCGGCTGGGAACCCAAGCCCTGCTGCCAGCCGTTGTGGGCCGAGGTCACCCGAGATCAAGGTTACTGACTGGGAGAGGGGTCAGGAACAGTTAATGGGAGGGCTAGAGGAGTGAGTGTTCCCAGCTGAGGAGCCAGCAAGATTTATATTAAGAAATATACAGCTAGTCTTCAGCCTGTTCCTGGCACCTCCTAAAACCCTTGGAATTTCTTAAGTGGTAAGAGGATAAAGGTGTCTTTTGTTATTTATAACAAGCCCCTTTCAACTGCAGCTGAGTTTATGTTAATGAGGGGCCTATTGGAAAGCCCCTAAGGATGGAGGTGGGGGTTGCCAGGGGAACCAATCAGAGGGCTGGAAGTTTGAGTCTCTCCCCACAGCCCACATCTGTTTCTCCTGGGGAGGAAAGAGGGGGATGGAGGTTGAAATAGTTACCAATGGCCAGTGACTTAATCAATCATGCCCATGTCTATAAAACTCCTAAATAATAGGGTTCTGAGAGCTTTGGGGCTGGTGAACAAGAACACAGCAGGTTTGGGACTTCCCTGGCTGTTCAGCGGTTAAGATTCCGTACTTCCAATGCAGGGGCTGCAGGTTCAATCCCTGGTTGGGGAAGTTAGATCCCACAGGCTGCATTTCATGACCAAAATAAAAAATGAAAAGAACACAGCTTGTGTCAGAGGGTTTCACACCCCAAACGCCCCTGAGATAGAAGCTGCTGTACTCAGGACCCTTCTGGAACTCACCCTGTGAATGTCTTTATCTGGCTGTTCGTTTGTTTCCTTTGTAATAAACCAATAGTCTAGTAAGTAAACTCTCGGAGTTCTGTGAACTACTGTAGCATGTGTGTGCTGCGATGCTTCAGTCGTGCCCGACTCTGCGACCTCGTGGACTGTGGTCCATCAGACTCCCAGTCCATGGGATTTTCCGGGTAAGAATACTGGTGTGGGGTGCCATGCCCTCCTCCTGGCCACGGGGACCTCCTATTTACCACTGGTCTGTTAGAAGCACGTGTGGCAACCTGGACTTGGAAGTGCTATCTGAAGTGGGGGCGTCCTATGGGACTGAGCCCGTCGCCTGTGGGGTCCGAGGCTACCTCCAGGTAGACAGTATCAGTATCAAGTTCAAGTGTAGGACACCCAGCTGGTGTTACAGGCTCGCTTGGTGCGGGAGGCCACCCCTGCCGCTGTCAGAAGTGTCCCAAGTGTCCTTTAAGGAGAAAAGTCAAAGTGGACAGAACACGGGGCTGTTTCTCTACAGGAGATAGTACATGTGCGTAACTTAAAAAGGTTTTAAAAGTTAAACATTAAATAGTGCCCTGTGAAGCTTCCACTGTAAAAACCGTCTCCCATTCCCCAACTCGCTGCTCAGTGATGACATTTTCTTTGTTCTTCTGGAAATGTCTTCTGGTTCCTACTTCCATGTCCCAGTGTTTACGCTGTTCTTTCATGATTTTTCCATTTTAGACACTAATGACTTCCTACGCTGGAAGATGGAGATTTACCATTCTTACATCTTCCTTGCCACAGTAGGCTTAATACTGCACCCCTCCCCCAGATGTCCCTGCCCTAACCCCCCCCAAACCCGTGAATGTTACCTTATATGGCAAAAGAGACTCTGCAGATGTGATTAAAGTTAAGAACCTTGAAATGAGATTATCGTGGATTATCTGGGTGGGCTCAGTTCAATCACGAGTCCTTAAAAGTGAAAGGCAGTCGAGTAGGTCAGAGAGGTGACAAGGGAAGGTGAGGCAGGAGAGGGTGGAAGCCCTGTTGTTGGCTTTGAAGGTGGAGGAAGGGGGCCACGAGTCAAGGAATGTGGGTGACTGCGGAAGGCAACCTGCTCTCCAGCGACAGCCCGCAAGGAAATGGCACCTTCAGTCCTGGCCGTGGCAGGAGGCTGAATTCTGCCAGAGACTTCAGTGGGCAAGGCGATAGATTCTCCCTGGAGCCCCGGAAGGCATACTGCTTTGCACACACCGTGACTAAGATGAGCGAGCCCCACATCTGACTTAAGACCTAGAACGGGAAAGCGTTAGTGGCTCAGTCGTGTCTGCCTCTTTGGGACCACCAGGCTCCTCTGTCCATGGGATTCTCCAGGCAAGAATACCGGAGAGGGTTACCATTTCCTCCTCCAGGGGATCTTCCCGACCCAGGGATCGAACCTGGGTCTCCTGCATTGCATTCTTTACTGTCTGAGCCACCAGGGAAGCCCAAGGGCCCAGAATGTTAAGATAATAAATATTTGGGGAGTTCCCTGGTTCAGACTCTGCACTTTCACTGCCAAGGGTATGATCAATCCTTGGTCGGGGAACTAAGATCTCACAAATCTCATGGTGTGGCAAAAAATAAAGAAATTTATGTTGCTTCAGGCCACCAAGTTTGTTCAGCAAATAGCAAGAGAAAATATACCTCCCACTCTGACACACGTACTTCCTCATCACCTTTCCTTCTGATATATTAATAACTATAACTCAAATTTCAGTGTTTGTGTAAGATGAAACATTGTTCCCAGCTGATCTGTGTAGGGTACCAGAATTATGTTTGTCATTTTTTGTTTTCTTGGAGTTAATTGCTTTTTTTTTTTTTTTTTTTAAATTTCCTGTATATTTGTGAATTCAGCCCTAAATATTTGATAACACTGTCAGGTGCTTAGTTGCAAAAATCAGATCACACTCTAGCCAGAAGTTGTTACAGGACATTCACATGCAGGGACAGAGCTCAGACCACAGGGCTGGAGGTCAGGGAGAGGTCAGTCTTTCACCTCTGCTGTCCCTGAAGGTTAGATGCCTTCCCCTCTACCTGCTCTTGTAAAGCAGGTGTCTGTTATTGACACCTGCTTCTTACATTACTTTCCCCAGAAACGAAACGTCACATGGATCCGCTGATCGCCAGGGCTGAGGGCACATGTCTACACCCTAGCTGCGAAGGAGGCTGGAAAGCTCCAAGTTCATCTCGGTTAGTTGCTCTCTGGATCTGCAGCATCCTGAAACTCCTCACCATTCTTTCTGGGTTTCTCCCTTGCCTCTCTTCTGTCCTGGACCCTCTGCTTCCTCACTGTAGTGGGTTATCGCTAGCTGGATTCTCTGATTGAATGAGTGGGCTTATCAACTACAGGCTCCACTTTTTTTAGTGTTTTCCACGTCAGTGGTTTTCAATTTTTGTTGCACATTAGAGTCATCAGGGAGCTTTTATGATGAAGCTGTTATGACCCTCCCTAACTAATTAGATCATGGGCGGGTGGGGCTCTGGGACTGCTGTCTTTTTAAGGCTCCCCAGGTACTTCTATGGAGAAGGCAATGGCACCCCACTCCAGTACTCTTGCCTGGAAAATCCCATGGATGGAGGAGCCTGGTGGGCTGCAGTACATGGGGTTGCTAAGAGTCAGACACGACTGAGTGACTTCACTTTCACTTTTCACCTTCATGCATTGGAGAAGGAAATGGCAACCCACTCCAGTGTTCTTGCCTGGAGAATCCCAGAGATGGGGGGAGCCTGGTGGGCTGCTGTCTGTGGGGTGGCACAGAGTCGGACATGACTGAAGCCACGCAGCAGCAGCAGCAGCATGTATTTCTAATTGTAGGTTCTGGAGGACCCTGCTGTAGGGTGATTTAGTTCAGCTGTCTTGAGAAACACTCACAGCTGACATGTAAGTGGGTTCTGTCAACTTGCAATCATTCACATCAAACCCTGAATACGGTGCCCTCCTCTACGACAGAAGCGGTGGGAGATAATGGAGAGGAGGTGCAGGAAATCGTGTTTTCTCTGACAGAAGTTAATTCTAAATTAGGTGCCCCTGAAAGAGAAGCAGGGAAAACATTTTTACCTGTCATGCCTCCTTTGAGGACACAAAACAACCGTGTCTGCACCTGGAGCTCTTTTTCCCTTGAGTTGGTCAGACTCCCTCATGAAGAATTTTCCATTCTCCTTTTTTTTTCCCTTGCCAGCATCCTGAGTGAGATCTGAGTCGGGGAAGAAGACGGTGGGGGAGGGGGGTCTTGATATCTGACAGGTAAACTTGGATTTAATTTCCTGTTTTGGGCACGGGTCCTTCCTCCGCAGGGGCCCTTCCTCCGCGGGGGTCCTTGGTGTCCCCCAGGGTTGAGGTCCTGCTTTACTTTTTCCAGAGCATCAGTTGTCAGTCTTCCACCAGGGCAGCAGGGGCGTTTTGTCGGCCGTGAGCAGAGGGAGAGGTGATCAGGGCCTGCCTGCTCCTAAGGCAGTCGTTCAGCTAACCACCATCTTGTCAACCGGACCTCCGTCCCCACTGCTGGGTGCTGTGCCTGCTTGGGTGGGGCTCTTCCGTGGAAACCAGGCCGAGCCCAGGGCTTTACGTGGCTCTCTGGGTTCTGCTCTCTCAGAGCTTATGCGTTTGCTTCCCATCTTCCAAAATCTTGTTCCTGCTGTTTCTCATTCTTCTCTGTTCCTATGCGCTTATTCCTTTAAAGTCGCCTTTTCTTCAGTCTTAATGAGGTGCGGGGAGGAATCATGGGCCAATGTGTCCCATTTCTCATCTTCCGTCAGAGGTCTTCACCACTGCCATAATGGGAATTTATTGTATGGCTTTGTGAGGACAGGTGAGTTATTTTAACTTTAAGGGATGGCTAGTTTAACGATTGCAACATTAACTGTTCAAATGTAAATTATTTTCCATGAGGCACAGATTTCACTGTGAACAATAGGTGTTCTGGAACCTTGTGGGGTGATGGGCTGCCTGAGAGGAAAGGCTCTGTCTTGAACATTGATGGGACAAACTTTTTTTTTTTTTTTTCAGAGACGAGCTGGTTCCCGTTTTGCACAGCAATGTGGTGATGTGTATCACAGATACTGCCGAGCGCAGAGCTTGGGAATTTATGCTGCCTTTCTGACTTTGTGTGGGTTTCCATTCTCAATTGCTGCTGGAATGTTCTACAGACTTTCTTTCCCAAGAGCTAGACTTGTGTGTTTGATTTTGTTTGGATAGTAACATTTCTGCCTTTGTTGCCAAATGCCAGGATTTGTAAAGTTGAACTCTGAGCTGTGAACCGAAATACAAGAAGTCAGCATTTCTAGGTGTTGGATTTCCAGGGAGAGGTCTTGAAATAGGTCTTGAAATGAGGTTCTGTTTTTGACCAGGTAGTTCAGGCAGGAGTTGGAGGTGAGCTGAGGGGTTAGGGGTTCCTGGGAGAGGCTGTGGTTTGTCTGCTAGTTGGGGAGGGACCAGGCTACTTGAGTCAGACCCCAGACAGCAGGTGGGGAAGGAGACGTCTGGAAATCTGGACTCTGGGCTGCAGGCAGGTTGCCAGCTCCACTGAACTTCTGACGAACTGTTTCAATGTTTTATCCTCCCCAAGGTGGAGGCAGCTCTGGGGAGCAGAAAGAGTCCATATTACAAGGAAGGAACCCAGACCTTGTTGGTTAAGACAGGCCCCCGCTTCCTGCTAACTCTCAACAGGAGTTGGCAAACTTCTCTTGTGCAGGGCCAGAGAGCAAACATTTTAGGCTTTGTGGGCTGGTCGGGCTCCATTGCATAATTCTTTCTTTTTTTTTTTTTTTTTTGTGTGTGTGTGTGTCTCTTCAAAAATGTCAAACCGTTCTTAGCTTGCTGGCTTACAGAAGCCGAAGGCAGGCTTTGGCCCACCGGCTGTAGTTTGTGGAGCCCTGAATCACATCACTGTGTTTACTTCTCTCATAAAACCTCCCACAATCTGAACTATTTTGTTTACCTTCTCTTTCCTGTACTATGAACTTCACAGGGGCTAAGGAGGTGGCTACTTTATTCTCTGCCCTGACTTGAAGGTCTAGGGCTGTGCCTGGCGCGGAAGGGGTGCTCTAGGACTGGTTGAATTGATTGAACGCATTGTGAGTTCTAATTTCCTCTCTGGTAACTCATCTGTAAAACAAGGGACGAGACCTTGGGGGTCCCTGAGGGAGCTTCCAGAGTTCAAGCTCTGAGACTCTAATTCACTGAGCAGTGTGGGATTTGGGTTCGAATTGTGGCTGTATGTGGATGCCCCAGCTGCCTCCACCTGCTCCTGTGCGCAGGGCAGAGGTAAAGCACGTAGGTCCTAGAAGCTGAGGTGACTCTCGCCCCTCACCTGCATCCTTCCGCAGACATCAGGTCAGTCCAGCCTGTGCTTGAAGCAGGATTTTCCTCTGAAAATGACTCTCGTCCTATTGATTCTCTGTTGACAGTTTGCTGCTCCCGCGCTTGTCTAACAGACTTGATAGTCCAATTATGTAACAACTGATACAAGCACAGATGCTGACCAGTTGGGGCAGGTGTTGGATGCAAACAGTGGGAGTTGCCATGGCAACATGTCCCGCTCTTCTTCCTGCCTCAGCCTAGCCCCCACGATTCTCCACCTGTGCATGAGCATTCCACACTGCCCTTCTTTGTTCAGGCTTTTTCTTGCACCTGGAGAGAACTGCCCTGCGTTCCATTTCCTTTGCCTGGCAAACTCCTATACATCCTTTATGACCTAACTCAGCTCTCTGCTCCTCGGTCCCCAAGCACACTTACTTGCTCCCTTTCCTTCATGCCCATAGCACTTCAATGGCATTATTGTTCTGGACTTGGGTTGGTCTCCTCTCTGGACTCAGTTCTCAATGTCTGGTTCCTAAAAGCCTCAGAAAAAATTCACAGAATGAAAAGGGATTGAAATCAGAAGAATGAAACTTGTATGATGGATTTTAGACCATGAATCATCTACTGGGTTTGGGCAGTTGGCTTCATCACTGTTGCAAGTGGGCATTTTTGTGAGGCTCTTATACAGTGAATAAATTGGGCAGCTGGGTCTTTAAGATTGGCACTTGTTCTAATGCAGGTTAGATCCCTGAGTCAAGAAGATCCCCTGAAGGAAATGGCAAAGCTGTTCCAGTATTCTTGCTGGCGAAGCCCCATTGACAGAGAAGCCTAGTGGGCTTTCATGGGGTCACAAAGAGTCGGACACAACTTTGTGATTAAACAACAACAGCCTATCCTAGTGGAGTCCCAGGACACCACTGGCGTCCCAGGGTGGGCCATCTGCAGGGGTAGGGGGTAGCGGAGAGGCTGAGGGGGTAGGCACCGCCTCTTACCAGGAGTCCTCTCATGTCTTTGGGCCCTGGTTCCCTTGCCTATTTTCCTAAGGGATCACTAGGTTCCCTCTGAGGTCCCTTCTGGAGGTAAAGTGTCAGGGGTACCATGAAAGGAGTATTGGGTTATCAGATCGGATCCTTTATCAAATACGACCCATTCTCTAAATGCCTCCTTCTCTGGGAAGTCCCCCAGGTGTCAGATCCCTCTACCACAACATCACGGGCTGTAGTCCTAGAACCAGGCTGTCTGTACGAGCCTTTGCTGAGTGCAGCACCCAACACCTGCTGCTGCTCAGCCGTCCCACACTCTGTGCCCATTTCACAGTGAGACTCAGGGAGGCTGAGGAAAAGGTGGAGAGTGTGCTCTGGGGCCCACCCCTGTGGTCACCGACAGACAGTTCTTGCCTCTCTTCTAGGGATGGCCATTGGTGCTGGCCCACGTGCACAGCCAGTCTGAAGGGTCGGGGAGTTGACACTCTCAAGTAGGGCAAGAGGGTTGCTAGATAAATTCCCAGCTTCCGAGCCATAGTGGGACACCTCCAGGCTGCTCTGCCTGGTTTTTGGGGGGCTCCCCCACAGGGGTCCAGGCTCATTAAGGCGCCTTTGGTTGGCTTTCGTCCGGTTCCTGCCACACCTACCCACTTCCAGGAGCCAGTTCTTCCTGAGACCCTCTCCCAGATCATCTATAAACTGCACCCAAATCCTCGCCTCATGTTGACTTTTGAGGACCTGCTAAGTGGTAAAGCCAAGATTTGACTATGTCTGGCTGACTCTGCATTCCCTTCCCCATAGGGGTGGTGTTTGCTCTGCACAAATTGTGGGGTTGAGGCCAGAAGCCCAGCCAGGGTCCAGATGCTGTTTGTTTAAGGCCCTGATGCCTGATTTTAGCATGGCCTGGATAACCTTTCAGTGGATGCTTGCTGATTGAACGTGCTTTCTTCCAGGAAGCAGGAAGCTGGAGCTCGAGGAGAATGATGTCCCTGCCTTGGGGCTGGTTGTTGACCGAAGCTGGGAGAGAAGGAGCAGGTAGTGGAGAGGAGAATGTGGGGGTTGTCACCCCCTACCTCGCCTCTGGTTTCTTAAGCTCTATTCCTCTTTCCCTGGGTCGCCCCAGCCCCCCCTGGCCTCTTGGCCACTGCCCTTGGGTTCCATGAATTTGGCAGGGAGACGAGGATCTTCTGAAGGTGTGGCTGGCCTAACCAGAGAACTGCTTAGCAGGCAAGGTGTGGATGTAGGTGATGTGTATGGTGTATAGGCTCTGGTTCCTGCCATGGAGGCTCGAAACTGGCTTGACAAACCAGGCCAGCCTCCAGAGAACAGTTGTGTTTCTGGCAGTTCAAGAAAGGATGCTGGAGTTGTCCAAGGACAATTTCTGGAGAAGGTATGGGGATCACTTAGGTCCTGGTAGGGAACAGAGGGAACCCTAAGTGGGGTCCCAGAGGAGAGAGCTCTGGGACTGCTCACAAAGGGGAGGCTGGGGAAGAAGAAAGTCCCCCTAGGAAGGGACACTTACGCTTGCTGGCTAGAAGGGGCAAGAAAGGAAGGGATGGCAGCCTGGAGCCAGAACAGACTGCCCCAGCCAGAGCTGTTGGCCAGAGGCGGTGACTTCGGCCCTGCTAATCTGTGGCTGAGAGCTTGCTTCTCCCATCACTCTCTTCTCTCCCTGCCCCAACCCCTTGCTGGGATCTTCCATTCGATGAGTCCAACCGAAAACAGAGATGCTGGACTAGGTGGAGAGGCTGAAGAAAGTAACCAACTAGTGGGGCTTCTGCGGATGCAGCCTGCATTTCCCTCTGAGCAACGCCTGGTATGAAGCCCAGCAGCCTGTTTTCATGATCCTGCTGCCTCTGTTTAATCAGAAAATGTCCCTGTCCTGGACATCTTGGTGTGTGGCTTTATTTCCAACTGAATGCCTCCTTTTCTCTAAACGTGAAGCATCTGAACAGCCCCGCATTTGGAGTAATTGTTCCTTGTTCCTTTGCTTGTATTTCCCTGACCTTGAAAGAGCCATTTTCCAGGACTGTCACTGATGGACCTTCACACGATGACAATAAAATATCCCAGCACTCAGAGAAAAGAAAGGAGATGCTGTCTTGAGTGACTCCTTGCGTTCCTCGGTGGCATCTTGTGAGATGGCCACAGTGCTGATTCCTCGCTGCGCTCCCACCCTGCCTTGGCCGTGTTGGCCCGGTTCCTCTGATGCTGGAAATGACACCGTGTTCTCTGTGAAAATTCCACCTTCTCCATCGAGTAATGTGATGGCCAATAGCTGACCCACTGGGAAGGCCGACCGGACACCAAACACCAAGAGCTGAAGGCTTACCGGCCTCTTAAACACCTACCGAGAGGGAAGGATCCTGCCAGTAGCTGATTTTGGAACGTTCTGTGAGTTTTCTGAGAACTGAAAGATGACTTGCCCTGGGAAAGTGGATCTTGGGGCTCTGAGGTTTGTTCTTTGCTCTGCTTCCAGCTTGCAGCCCACTTCAGGACTCATTGCCTGCCTTTTCATTGTCTCTTGTTCAGTTTCTCCATGGTGTCTGACTCTCTGCGACCCCGTGGACTGCAGCACGGCGGGCTTCCCTGTCCTTCACCATCTCCTGGAGCTTGCTCAAACTCATGTCCATTGAGTTGGTGATGCCATCCAACCATCTCATCCTCTGTCGTCCCCTTCTCCTCCTGCCCCAAGTCTTTCCCAACATCAGGGTCTTTTCCAATGAGTCAGCTCTGAGGGCCTAATATTCAGACCCCCAGCTGACCCTGCTCACCCTCTGCTGGCTGGAGGGTAGAAACAAATCCTCAAGCAGGACCAGGCTCCAGCCCGGCCTGGGAACCAGAGGCTGGTTGGCTGGTTAGCTGTTGGCCCTGGCAGTGGTCTGACGGCCATCTGGCCGAGGCAGGTGACTTCCTTGGGATGGGGTGGCCCTTGGTGGGGGGTGCCCGGCGGAGTCATGAGCCACCTTTAGGCCAGATTCTCCAGAGGGTTCAGTGCAGGATAGGCAGTTCTTGTGGGATCTGAGCTCTAGGCTTAGGCAGAAGACCAGGTTCAGCTGTGATGCAGGAGCCTCCTCCGAGGGCTGGTTCCTGACTTCCGGGCTGGACGTTAGGAGGCCTTGGTTCTTGCCCTGGCTCTGGCCTCGACTTCTGGTGAGGCCCTGGACAAACATCCTTTCTCTTCCAGCTTTCTCGTCTGCAAAACCAGGCGTTGGGTAGTGACGTGATATCCCTTTTGACTTGGATGGCCCAGCTTTGCTGTCACCAGGGTCCCTCTGCCCACGTCACAGCCCCAGTCTGATAACCGCAGCTCCGAGTGCCTGAGTCCTCATCCACCACGAGTTCATGGCTCTGGCAGTCCCGTGGTGTGGATGCAATGGGCTCCTCTCTTACCAGGAGAGACACAGAGAGGATCTTTGATCTTCTCTGAGGTCCCCTGGTCAGACAATGGGAACCAAGGTCAGAGCCTCTGACATAAACCTCACCGGGATTTCACTTCCTCACACTCCTGTCTGAGCCTGTCCCCCTCCAGGACGAAAGTGTCCAACCTGACCTTTATGAGTTTTCTGAGTTTTATAAGCTGCCTTAAACTTAGTGGCTTAAAACAATACAGATGTATTTTGTAATAGTTTTGAGGGCAGGAGTTTGAGACAGGTCTCACTGGGCTGAAATCAAGGTATTGGCAGACCTACTTTGCTTCTGGGGCCCAAGGTGAGCCTTCTTTTCCAGCTTCTACAGTAGTGGTCCCCAGCACATTTGGCATCAGGGACCAGTCTTGTGGAAGACAACTTTTCCATGGACAGAGAGCAGTGATGGTTTTGGGATGATTCAAGTGCATTACACTTATTTTGTACTTTTTTTTTTTTGAGTTTTTTTTGTACTTTATTTATATTACTATTGCATGAGCCCCACTTCAGATCATCAGGCATTAGATTCAGGAGGTTGGGGACCCCCCCCAAAGACCTTTGTCTAGATGTTGCCCGCAGTCCTTGGCTTGTGGCCCCTTCCTGCCGTTTAGTCTCTCTCTCAACTGCTTGGAACCTCTTCTACTTCTTCCTTTCTCACATCTCTGACCCACTGTGTCTCCTTTTCCCCTTTTTAAGGACTCATGATTAGACTGAACCCATCTGGATAATGTCTCTTTCTAAATGTCCTTAACCTCGTTCACATCTGTAAATCCTGTGGCCGTTTAAGGGAACACATTCTCAGCTTCTGGGGATTAGGGTGTATGTCTCTGGGGCAGGCATTACTCTTCTTTCACCCTGCCTCCCTCTGAGGCTTGGGGCTTGACCCACAGCAGTTTCCCTGTGTGAAGACGCGCCTCTTCCTTAGAGCCCTCCCTGACTACACCGGGCAGAGGCGGCTGCTCTGTAGTCCGCACTCCCATGGCCCCAGGTGCTCTTTGCCATAATTGGGTGGCAGTGTTCATGGTAGGCCTCACTCCCTAACTGAGGATGTGTGGGCAGGGACCTGACCTTCTTCTCCCTGGGTCCCTGGTGTCTGGCCATGCCAAATACATAGGGCTGGTCTGGGGAGCAAGTGCTGGGCAGGATGGAGAGCTTTCCCAGGGCCTCAGGAACACAAGCAACTGCCCCAGGTGGAAACGGATCCTCTTCTTCAATCCTGGGATCTCTTGGTGGCAAAGTGAAGCATGGGTCATCATATCTATTTCACAAGGGAGAAAATAGAGGCTCAGGACTTCACCCTGGTAGTTCAGTGGTGAAGAATCTGCCAATGCAGGGGACACAGGTTCAATCCCTGGTCCGGGAAGATTCTACAGGCCTCGGAGCCAACTGAGCCCGTGTGCCCCAACTGTTGAGCCTGTGCTCTAGAGCCCGTGCTCTGCAACGAGAAGCCAGTGCAATACAACGAAGAGCAGGCCTGGCTCACTGCGACCAGAGAAGCCTGCACGCAGCAGTGAAGACCCAGTGCGGCCAAAATGAAAAATAATAGCAAACAAGAGAGAGACTCTGAGAGGTTAAGTGACTGCCTGGACTCCCCGGGGAAAGTGATGGAGCTGAATTCTAACTCAGTTCTTGTTCTCTGTCCCCCATCTCACCCAGTTATTATTTATTTTTCAAATCGTCTGTTATGGGTTGAGTTGTGGTCCACATAAATCTAGACGTTCACGTTCTAATCACCAGTGCTTCAGGATATAACCTTATTTGGGAACAAGATCACTGCGGGTATCTTGAGTTAAAATGAGGTCGTACTGGGTTAGGGTGGGCCCCCAACCCAGTATGACTGAGGTCCTTCTAAAGGGGAAATTTGGAAGAAGACTCTCTCACACACACAGAGGAGGCTCTGTGAAGATAAAGGCAGAGATTGGGATGATGCTCCTAGAAGCCAAGGAACGCCAAAGATGGCCAGCACACCACCTGCAGCCAGGGGAAAGGCTTGGAGCAGACTCTGTCTCATATTTGTCTAAAAGGAATCAAACCATCTGACACCTTGGTCTTGAATTACTAGCGCCTAGAACTATGAGAAAATACATTTCTGTTGCTGAAGGCATCCAGTTTGTGGTACTTTGTTTCGGCAGCCTTGAGAATTGATGACCCTGCCTGCAGATGCAAGCCCAGGCCTCAGAGATGTTGAAGCCTGTCTGAACTGACCCCTCCCAGGCCTCCAACCTCCTCTCCCTCCCCTCCCGCCTCTCCGTGAGCTGCAGTCACACCGGCATTCCCGTATTCCCTTAATAACAGCAGTGCTAGGATATAATGGACACATAGTGTACTGTGCTGTTTGACAAGTTTGGACATATGTGTATACCCCTGCAGCTGTCCCCACTGTCAAGATAATGAACAGATCAGTCAGCCTGGGCAATCTCTCCACCCCACCCCACCTCCTAGGCCAGGAGACAACTGTCACCACAGATTAGATTGCATTTTCTAGAATTTCACGCAAAGGGAATCTTCTGGTAAGTGTTCCTTTTGTTTTGCATACTGGGCTTTTCCCAGTTTCTTAGAACACCTACTGCCCTCCTGCCTTGTGGTCTGACCTTCCTCCTCTTGTCCCCCTCCTCACCCCTTGTTCAGTTGTTCAGTCATGTCCAACTCTTTGAGACCCCATGGACTGCAGCACACCAAGCTTCCCTGTCCAGCACCAGCACCTGGAACTTGCTCAAACTCATGTCCATCGAGTTGGTGATGCCACCCAACCATCTTATCCTCTGTCATCCCCTTCTCTTCCTGCCTTCAATCTTTTTCAGCATCAGGGTCTTTTCCAGTGAGTCAGTTCTTTGAAGCAGGTGGCCAAAGTATTGGGAGTTTCAGCTTCAGCATCAATCCTTCCAATGAATATTCAGGACTGATTTCCTTTAGGATTCACCCCTTGCTAANTCCCCTTCTCTTCCTGCCTTCAATCTTTTTCAGCATCAGGGTCTTTTCCAGTGAGTCAGTTCTTTGAAGCAGGTGGCCAAAGTATTGGGAGTTTCAGCTTCAGCATCAATCCTTCCAATGAATATTCAGGACTGATTTCCTTTAGGATTCACCCCTTGCTAACATCCCCCCATTCTCTTCAGTTTATTGGAGAAGCCTTCCCAAGCCCCTAGACAAGAAGGCCCCCATTTAACACAGTTTGCTATCCCTGCGTCCGCCCCTGGACACAGCACGGGGCTGTTTTACATCACCTGTGCGACAGGTTCATGCCTGTCTCGCCCACCGGTCTTGACAAGGGACAGGCCTGGGACGGATCCTGCTCACTTTTATCCCTGGCTCCTGGGAAAGGGGTGAACAGAGGAAGTGACGCAAGCCTGTGATGGGAGAGGGAAAAGCACGGGGCTAAGGAGCTGAGTTTCTGCAGTCAGCTCACCAGTGATCTCGGGCAAGATCATCAAGCCTGCCTTCCCACCCCAATTTCCCATCTTCTCTTCCCCTACCTCCACTGCACTGTGGGGCTGGAGGGATCTTAGTTCCCTGACCAGAGACTGAACCTGGGTCCTTGGCAGTGAGAGGGTGTTGTCCTAACCACTGGACCACCAGGGAATGCCCTCCGATTTCCCATCTTCTCTACCCCCAACCCCTGGGAAGCATTTGGGCATCCCTGATGGCTTAGAAGGTAAAGGATCTGCCTCTCAATGCAGGAGACATGGGTTCATTCCCTGGGTTGGGAAGATTCCCTTGAAGTAGGAAATGGCAGCCCACTCCAGAATTCTTGCCTGGGAAATCCCTCGGACAGAGGAACTACAGGTCATGGCATTACAGAGTCAGACACGACTGAAGGACCAACACTACCCGCCTCCTCCATGTTGTGTGGTCCAAGGGATCTTAGCTCCCCGACCAGGTATCGAACCAGGGTCCTTGGCAGCAAGACTGCCTCGTCCTAACCGCTGGATCACCGGGGAATTCCCTCCAATTTCCCATCTTTAAAATGGGTGCAATAGCAGTACCCTCCTCCCTAGGTGGTCCTGAGGTCTGAGGATGCGTTGCATGGAAGAAAGGGATTTCTAAAAGCGCCTGACACGCACAGTTGGCCCTCAGGAGTGATGGTCAGACATTCTGGGGGTGCTGCCAAGGAATATGACAGTTATGTGGCTCCAAGCTGAACTCTTCTTCTGGATGGTGGGTTTGCAAGGCTCGAGCTCCCACTGTCCCCCTTGCTAACAAGCCCCCTAGTTACAAGCCTCTTTTTGGATCAGTGGTGCTGAGGAATTGACCGAGCAGGGATAAATCACTGGTGGGAACTTGTTCCAGTCTGCTGTTGAGATTTCTTTGGCTGCTGACAGTGCTATGGTGTCCTCAGGTCTTCTTGCTGGGGACTCAGGCTGGATTCATTCAGGTCAGATGTTTATGCAGTGGACATAGAATAATGGGTCTGCAGGTCCTTTGAAAGGCAGAGCCAATAGGTGTGCAGGTGATGTTCAGCTGTGGGTGTGGCTTTCCCACCGACTCGACATCAAGACAGACCCCAGGCTCTGGGACCTTTCAGTCTTCTGAAAAAGCCTCGGTGGGGGTGTGCCCTGGCCTCCACCGGGACCTGGCTTAGTGTGAGAACAGGTTAGGATGGACTCCTGAGTGGCTAGACTATCGTGTCTAGCTAGACATTCTATCTAGGCTACTGTGGCCCAGTTGAAGGAGCCTTTGAAGACAGGGCAGGGTAGCATCAGGCTCCGTGGAATTGAGGAGATGCTGGGCCAGGCCCGGGTGGGGTCTGGGCTCAGAGCATAGCTCCAGACATTATAATGCATGTGAATGGCATCCTCTAGGGTTGTGCAGTGTGTAACCTGTGTGGCCGTGCACGGCTGCCCTGTCCAGGGTCCTGGTTTGTGGGTTAGCATTTCCAGGCAAAGCCCCAGACCCTTGGAAGCACTGAGGAAAGCAGTGAGGAGTGGAGGGGATGCTGGCGATCTGCGGGCAGAGCAGGTAGTTTGTCATCAGGTCTACCACTGAAGCTCGGGGCCTCGGCAGAGCCGCCTTGTAGCCTCTGTTGCTGCAATCGTAAACACAGGATTCATTTGACAAGCCTCACTTGCTGCATGGGGTTACTGAGGATTATGTGAGCTGGGGCATGTGGAATCTTTGTAAGCTGCTGAGCGGAATGGGCAAGTTGTTGCTTAGCTTTGTGTGCCCTGAAGCGGGCACCAAGTGTGGGTTAGGGGTCTTCCACATCACTGCTGTCCCTGGGAGAGGCGTGGGCACAGTCACTGCTTTTACGTGAGGTTTTGGTTTTCTGGGCCTTTCTGGGGACTGGAGCCAGTATGAGACCCAGCTCTACGTGGGTGGATGTTGAGGGCTTAGGGGGAATCTCAGAGGAGTCCAGAGGGGCCGCAGAGCAGAGCCTTCTACACAGTGTCCTGCTTCTGGGGACTGTGCAGCTGAGAGTGGCTGGGAAAGCTGACTGGGTGGTCTCTGAGCACCCGGGGCTTGGAGTCCCATCNGCTTAGGGGGAATCTCAGAGGAGTCCAGAGGGGCCGCAGAGCAGAGCCTTCTACACAGTGTCCTGCTTCCGGGGACTGTGCAGCTGAGAGTGGCTGGGAAAGCTGACTGGGTGGTTTCTGAGCACCCGGGGCTTGGAGTCCCATCCGGCTACTGTTTCCCGAGGCCCAGGCAGCGCTCTGCTCGGTGTCATCACTGCACGCTGGCCGTGCGCCACTGTCATGAGTGTGTTCAGGTGGGTGTGTTCATGTCTCCTGTGGTTTTGGGTGGAGATTCAGAAGGTGGGCTCTGGAGGGAAGCAGAGTGTGGTTTGAATCCTACTCCATCCTTTGCCACTCTGGGGTCTTGGAATGAACTGCTTTACTTTCTCAGACCCCAGTTTCTCCATCTGCAAAGTGGTCATAGGACTTCCCCGGTGGTGCTAGTGGTGAAGAACCCGCCAATGCAGGAGATGTAAGAGATGCCAGTTCCATCTCCAGGTCATGAAGATTCCCTGGAGGAGGGCACGGCGATCCACTCCAGCATTCTTGCCTGGAGAATCCCATGGACAGAGGAGCCTAGCGGGCTAAAGAGTTGGACATGACTGACGTGACTTAGTATGCACGCAGGCAAAGTAAGGATAGTAATAGTACCACCTCCTGGAGTCAGCAGTGAGAATTCAGACAGCTCAGAGCTCCTTCCATACAGACAAAGTACTCGGAGCAGGCAAGCGAGAAAAGGCACCGATGGACACGACCTGCCTGGGGATGGGCACTGATGGTTTAGTTGAGCCGAGGTCCAGTTACCCACGGGGGTCTCCAGATCCGATCCAGAGAACCGGCTGTGGCTCCGTGCACACCCAGGGCTTGGGGTTGTTGCGCTGCCTGTGTGGGAGCTGTGCTCTGGCCCTTAAAGCATGGGGTGGGGAGCAGGGGTGACCCTGTCTGCTCACTGCCCCAGGAACTGCTGGGATATTTTTTGGAGGAAAAAGTAACAGCAATAGAAGTCCCTAGAACAAAACCCAGTAATCTCAAAGACTCGCAAAAATGAGGTGGTCTCAGAATACTGACCTGCCATCACAGACCCCAGGGCAGACACAGGCAAAGAAAGCCCCAGAGACACAGGTCGCGCCCAAGAAGCTTCTGGTCTTCAGATTTGCAGGGCTCTACTGTTCACGAATACACTCGTTTTTTCCTCGTTGGTGTGCCTTCCATCCTGAGCTGTCTGGGTGAAGGGGCGGCAGTAAGCGAGGGAGCAAGGTGTCCTCACGTTCCCTGCTTTGCTGCGTCAGCTCCGGCTGTCACAGCAGAACACTGCAGACCAGGAGGCTGCAACCACAGAGGCTTATTTTCTCAGCTTTTCTGGAGACTGGAAATCTGAGACTGAGGTGTCGACAGGGATCGTTTCTGGTGAGGTCTCCTTTCCTGGCTTGTAGTCAGCCACCGACTCGATGAACATGAGTTTGAACAAGCTCCGGGAGTTGGTGATGGACAGGGAAGCCTGGCGTGCTGCAGTCCCTGGGGTCGCAAAGAGTCAGACACGACTGAGAGACTGAACTGAGCTGAACTGAGGCAGCCACAACCTCTCTATGTCCTTCTGTGGACTTCACTCAGTTAGGTTTGTAGAGAGAGGGAAGGAGGGAGGGGGAGAGGGGGTAGGAGAGGAGAGATGGAGGGATGGGGAGGGAGGGAGGCCGAAAGGACTCTGGTNGCTTAGGGGGAATCTCAGAGGAGTCCAGAGGGGCCGCAGAGCAGAGCCTTCTACACAGTGTCCTGCTTCTGGGGACTGTGCAGCTGAGAGTGGCTGGGAAAGCTGACTGGGTGGTCTCTGAGCACCCGGGGCTTGGAGTCCCATCCGGCTACTGTTTCCCGAGGCCCAGGCAGCACTCTGCTCGGTGTCATCACTGCACGCTGGCCGTACGCCACTGTCCTGAGTGTGTTCAGGTGGGTGTGTTCATGTCTCCTGTGGTTTTGGGTGGAGATTCAGAAGGTGGGCTCTGGAGGGAAGCAGAGTGTGGTTTGAATCCTACTCCATCCTTTGCCACTCTGGGGTCTTGGAATGAACTGCTTTACTTTCTCAGACCCTAGTTTCTCCATCTGCAAAGTGGTCATAGGACTTCCCTGGTGGTGCTAGTGGTGAAGAACCCGCCAATGCAGGAGATGTAAGAGATGCCAGTTCCATCTCCGGGTCATGAAGATTCCCTGGAGGAGGGCACGGCGATCCATTCTTGCCTGGAGAATCCCATGGACAGAGGAGCCTGGCGAGCTAAAGAGTTGGACATGACTGACGTGACTTAGTGTGCACGCAGGCAAAGTAAGGATAGTAATAGTACCACCTCCTGGAGTCAGCAGTGAGAATTCAGACAGCTCAGAGCTCCTTCCATACAGACAAAGTACTCGGAACAGGCAAGCGAGAAAAGGTACCGATGGACACGACCTGCCTGGGGATGGGCACTGATGGTTTAGTTGAGCCGAGGTCCAGTTACCCACAGAGGTCTCCAGATCCGATCCAGAGAACCGGCTGTGGCTCTGTGCACACCCAGGGCTTGCGGTTGGTGCGCTGCCTGTGTGGGAGCCGTGCTCTGGCCCTTAAAGCATGGGGTGGGGAGCAGGGGTGACCCTGTCTGCTCACTGCCCCAGGAACTGCTGGGATATTTTTTGGAGGAAAAAGTAACAGCAATAGAAGTCCCTAGAACAAAACCCAGTAATCTCAAAGACTCGCAAAAATGAGGTGGTCTCAGAATACTGATCTGCCATCACAGACCCCAGGGCAGACACAGGCAAAGAAGCCCCAGAGACACAGGTTGCCCCCAAGAAGCTTCTGGTCTTCAGATCTGCAGGGCTCTACTGTTCATGAATACACTCATTTTTTCCTCGTTGGTGTGCCCTCCATCCTGAGCTGTCTGGGTGAAGGGGCGGCAGTAAGCGAGGGAGCAAGGTGTCCTCACGTTCCCCGCTTTGCTGCGTCAGCTCCGGCTGTCACAGCAGAACACTGCAGACCAGGAGGCTGCAACCACAGAGGCTTATTTTCTCAGCTTTTCTGGAGACTGGAAATCTGAGACTGAGGTGTCGACAGGGATCGTTTCTGGTGAGATCTCCTTTCCTGGCTTGTAGTCAGCCACTGACTCGATGAACATGAGTTTGAACAAGCTCCGGGAGTTGGTGATGGACAGGGAAGCCTGGCGTGCTGCAGTCCCTGGGGTCGCAAAGAGTCAGACACGACTGAGAGACTGAACCGAGCTGAACTGAGGCAGCCACGACCTCGCTATGTCCTTCTGTGGACTTCACTCAGTAGGTTTGTAGAGAGAGGGAAGGAGNAAGAGTCAGACACGACTGAGAGACTGAACCGAGCTGAACTGAGGCAGCCACGACCTCGCTATGTCCTTCTGTGGACTTCACTCAGTAGGTTTGTAGAGAGAGGGAAGGAGGAAGAGGGAGAGGGGGTAGGAGAGGAGAGATGGAGGGATGGGGAGGGAGGGAGGCCAAAAGGACTCTGGTGTCTCTTCTTTTGCTTATAAGGACACGAGTCCTATTAGACTAGGGCCTCACATGCTTGACCTTATTTAACTTGAAAGATTTCTTTACAGGTCCTTTGTCCAAATAGTCACATTGGGAATTAGAGCTTTGAGTTGNTGAGCTGAACTGAGGCAGCCACAACCTCTCTATGTCCTTCTGTGGACTTCACTCAGTTAGGTTTGTAGAGAGAGGGAAGGAGGGAGGGGGAGAGGGGGTAGGAGAGGAGAGATGGAGGGATGGGGAGGGAGGGAGGCCGAAAGGACTCTGGTGTCTCTTCCTCTTCTTATAAGGACATGAGTCCTATTAGACTAGGGCCTCACATGCTTGACCTTGTTTAACTTGAAAGATTTCTTTACAGGTCCTTTGTCCAAATAGTCACATTGGGAATTAGAGCTTTGAGTTGGGGGATCATAATTCATTTCATAACAAAAGCCCAGCCCAGGGTGGTGGGTGCTAAAGGGTCCATGATGGGACAAGGCAAAAATGGAGGAGGGGACCCTTCCAGACCATCAGAAAAAGAGCAGTCTAGGGCAGGGGCTGCTCATTTGGCTGAGGGAACATGGAGAGAACAGTGGGTTTGGGAGTATCCTGTGTTGCAGCGCTTGGACCCTTACGATGGCGTATGGCCTTGTATCTGTGATTTAACCCCTCTGAGCCTCTACTTCCTCATCTGGAAAATGGGAATAATAGTATCTGCTCCATGAAATGGCTTTGAGGATAAATGAGGAAATTTACCTAAAGGGCTCAGCCCTGTCCCCAGAGCACTGTGAGACAGGGGAGTGGCAGTGATGGCTCCTGGAGCAGATGCCCTTGGGTTCCAGCATAAGGCATGAGCTAGGGTGGTGAGCGTCCCTCACTTCATAGGTGTAAATCTCAATGATGGGTTAGAGAAGAGCTGCTGGGCGAGGCCAGGCAAGGGGAGCTTTGAGGCAGATGGGGAGACAGATGTGACTTGTCCCAGGGCCCCTCAAGGTCGAGGAGATGCAGGGACTGGCAGGCAAACGAGGTGAGCCTGCGGTGAGCTTCATCATCACTGGATGGGAAGACGCCAGAGGTGGACATGAGCCCCGTTGGGGCGACAGAGCCCAGCCTGAGGGGCTCAGGGACCCAGTCTAGACATGTCTCACCTTCAGCTCAGCAGCCCGCCCTTCCCTTCTGATGGGAGAGGCACCACACCAAACCAAGGTGCCACTCAATGCAATTGGTGACATTCATGAGTCAGCAAGCTGTTTTATTTCATCAAAGAAGATTAAAACTGTTATTTTGGTAAAGTGCAAAGTTTCTTTTATATGATTTAGTGTGATCAGGGTCATTTTAAAGGATCAGCGCTCAGAAGCAGGGGCTCCAGAAATGTTCTATAAATCAGAACAATGTGTGCTTTCTCTTCGTGGGGGCCGGTACTTACACAAGAGCCCCTGATGGCTGAGTCTCAAAGGCAGAGGGGACATCGAGGTCACAGGTCACGAGCTGCAGCTCCTGCCTCTGTGGCATGTCTCATCCAGAGTGGACATGATCGGTTCTGGGAGCCTGTGTTAAAGGATCAGGGCACTAGCCTTGGCTGGCTCACTGTACCCTTAAAGTTCTCCAGGGAGGTTACCGGGTCTCTTTGCGGGAAACGATGCGGCCCTAGCAGGGATCTGTCTGGATGTTATTACAGGCGGAACCAACTGCATCCCTTCCAAATACTCCAGGCTCGGGGAGAGATGACCCCTGTCACAGCCCCCTCTGCCCTCAGCCCACTCCACCGTGGAGGTGGGGGGAGTGCCACATCTGCCTCCTGCCATCTTGCCCACCCACAGCTGGCCAGGTAAGAGGCAGGCGTTGTGATGTTTTCCATGTCGGTGGGCTTCTGGGTTTCCCTGTGCTGTGTGTGTGCATGCGTGTGAGTGTTTCTAGTTAGGACTGGGAGAAACTCAAAGTGAACTGTCTTGGAATCTCAGTGGAATTTCTTGGCATAGTTTTATCTTAGGAAGGAGGAGGAGACCTGAAAGTTCACTGTCCATGGCGGGAGGGTGGGTTTTCCTGGGGTCTCGCTGGCTTGAAGACTCACTCTTCTCCCGCTCTGGGGGAGCCCCAAGCCGGCCTCTGTGCTCTGGTGGGCCCTGTCTGCGGGGCTGACCCCCGCTAGCTGATGGTGGTGACACCACTGGGCGGGGCTTCCTCTGTCCAGTCCAAGCACTGACACTTGGTAGCTCCTTTCTCCCTCCCAGCAGCTGTCTGTGGAAGGTACTGCTCTATTCTGCAAGTTCCAGATGTGGAAGCTGAAGCCCAGAAAGGCTCTTTAACTTGCCCAAGGAGGCAGCTAGAGATAGAGTCAGGGCCCCAATTCAGACTTTCCAACTTGAGGTGTGGCTGTGGGTCAGAGAGCTTTCTTGACTCCACTTGGCTTTAGTCTCTTGCTGACCCTCCTTCTGCCCAAGTGCCCCCAAAGGCCCTCATTGTCTTCTGGTCTCTAACCCCCCACACATGTGCTTCCTTGAGCTGGAACACCCTTTCCCTTGGCCACCTCTGACTTTTCCTCAAGATTTGGCTCAGTGACCGTCTCCTCCAGGAAGCTCTCCCTGACTGCCACTGAAGTCCGGGCTGGATGCCCCTCCAGGTGGTCCCATGGCACCCTGGGCTTCCTCCCAGCAGATGTTGACACCCGTTGTTATAAGCAGGGTTCTGCTTGTTCAACTCCTCCACCAATGCAAGCATCTTCAGGGGTGGGCCGGCTCTCAGATGTTTGATGAATGAATAAATGAGTGTATGAGTGGTGACTTGAGTCTCTTGCTACAGTGTCTTGTCAGCAGGGCAGCCTGGTTGCTGGGTTTCCACTCCTTCTCACCTCCCTGTGCCTTGATTTCATACGAAAGATTGGGAGGTTCACAGTGTAAATGAGGGAGCACGCATGACGCCCTCAGAACAGCCCTGGTTCCCCCCCACCCTCCCCCCTGCCCCGTGAGCTGACCTTATTCTGGCGTTGCTTCTCCTCCTGGGGGTGGGCAGGGAGGCTCACCCCAGGCTGACCTACTTCTCCCTCAGGCGTGCTCCTTGGGGCAAATGACTCAGCGTTTGGAAATCCAGCTTCTTTTTTAAGGAGCCACATCATTTCCCCATCAAACTGAAGATATTAGGCGAGGTTAAATGCCTGCTGCCCTGGAGAAGGAAGTAACCCACTCCAGTATTCTTGCCTGGAGAATCCCATGGACGGAGAAACCTGGTAGGCTACAGTCCATGGGGTCACAAAGAGTCAGACACGACGGAGCGACTTCACTTTCTTTCTTAAACGCCTGCTGACGGGTGGGGTGGGATGGACAGTAAGAAAATTGTCTGGGTAAAACCAAGAGACTACTTAGCAAGGAGGACCGAAAATCAAGGTGGGTGTGAGAACGTGGGGAGGTGAAGAGGGGCTGAGGCAGGAGCTGCAGGAACTGGGGTCAGAATGAGACTGGACGGGTGCTCATGGCTACAGGTCTGTAGATCCCACAGCCCCCCGACCTGGAGCTCTGAGGCCACCCTGAGATTACCCACACAGGGATACAGTAGGGCTGGAACTCCAGGGGAAGGTCCTTTCCTCCTTCACCTCTGTATTGTCTCTTGCAGACTTTTCCAAACTCCGCTGTGTGCAAATGAGTCCCGCCAACAGCTCTGGGAAGAGAGTTCTTTGTTCACAGACAGGAGCCCACTCCTGTGTCCCCTCTGGGGTAATCATGAAGAATGTTCACAGGGGAACAGCCTCATAGTATCCTGCAATCGAAAAGTCCTCTGAACGTTTAGGCCAGTGTTTCCCTGACTGCTTGACCAGGGAAGCCTCATCACAGCATCTTTTCACACGTTGCTGTTGTTCAGTCACCAAGTCGTGACTGACTCTTTGTGACCCCATGGACTGCAGCATGCCAGGCTTCCCAACTTTACCATCTCTCGGAGGTTACTTAAACTCATGTCCATTAAGTTGGTGAGGCCATCCAGTCATCTCATCCTCTGCCACCCCCTTCTCCTCCTGCCTTCAATCTTTCCCAGCATCAGGGTCTTTCCCCGTGAGTCAGCTCTTCCCATCAGGTGGCCAAAATGTTGGAGCTTCAGCTTCAGCATCAGTCTTTCCAGTGAATANGTGAGGCCATCCAGTCATCTCATCCTCTGCCACCCCCTTCTCCTCCTGCCTTCAATCTTTCCCAGCATCAGGGTCTTTCCCCGTGAGTCAGCTCTTCCCATCAGGTGGCCAAAATGTTGGAGCTTCAGCTTCAGCATCAGTCTTTCCAGTGAATATTCAGGCTTGATTTCACATGTTACCCTCATTAACTTCCTATATTTCTAGGAACTCCTTCCCTGGAAGGGGACTGGTACACTGTTCATAGCATTGTGATTGAACTGACTTTTATTTGCAAACTTCAACATGAAAAATCAATTAAAATCTGTCTTAGTTTCTCAGGGCTACTGTAATAGGTACTGTAAACAGGGTGGTTTCAAACAACAGACCTCTGTTGTCTCAGAATTCTGGAGGCCAGAAGCCTGTAGCCATGGTATCAGCAGGGTCTGGCTCCCTCTGATGCCTTTAGGGGAGGCTCCATCCTGGTCTCTGGATGCTGCCTCGTGGCAGAATCATGCATGTCTTCCTCTGTGTTTACGTGACCATCTTCCCTCTGTGGGCTGTCTCTGTATCTCTTTCCTTCTTATAAGAATGCCAGGGACTTCCTGGTCCAGGTTTAAGANGGGAGGCTCCATCCTGGTCTCTGGATGCTGCCTCGTGGCAGAATCATGCATGTCTTCCTCTGTGTTTACGTGACCATCTTCCCTCTGTGGGCTGTCTCTGTATCTCTTTCCTTCTTATAAGAATGCCAAGGACTTCCTGGTCCAGGTTTAAGACTCCACACTCCCAATGCAGGGAGCCTGGGTTTGACCCCTGGTCAGGGAACCAGATCCCACATGCTACAGCTAAGAGTTTGCATGTTGCAACCAAGATAAGATCCTGCCTGTTGCAACTAGACCTGGAGCAGTTCAAAAAAGGAAAAGGAAGAGCCAGCTGGATTGGAGTAGGATCTCATCCTAGCCTAGCATGACCTCATCTTAACCAATCACATCTGCAAGGACCCTGGTTTCACACCAGGTCACATTTTCAGGTGTTGGGAGTTGACTTCAGTATATCTTCATGGGGGACACAATCCAACCCATAATACAACGCTTTTGCAGCAGGTGGTTCCGGGCTGGGAATTCCCTGTAACCATCCAGAAAAGTGCTTTCTCCATCTTCCGAGACCTTGGCAATGATGTTGTCACATGCAGAGTTAGTGTGGATAGAGTTACCGCCTGCCGGTCACTATGCAGATTGTATTGTGAATACAAACAGCGTCTCGCTGCACCTCACCACAGGTGAGCTGGAGTTTGAAGCCGGGTCCGTGTGTGGGCACCATCCTGGCTTTTAGGTTCTGTGCTGTGCAGTTTCTGGTCGAAATCAATAGCTGGCTTCAGATCAAGTCCCCTTGTCTCCCAGATGCTTCTTCCACTTGCTCACTTTCTTTTTTTTCGTATGTTAATTGGCCGTTTAGATTTGACATGTGGTGAATTTATGTTGAATCTATGTCCCTATCCTTTGCACGCTTTCCCTTTGTCTTCCTACTGTCAATTTGTGAGAACTCTTTTTTATGTGTGTGTAATTTAGTTTTGGCTGTGCTGGGATTCTGTTGCTGTGTAGGCTTTCTCTAGCTGCAGGGAGTGGTGACTACTCTCTAGTTGAGGCTCAGCAGTTATGTCACACGGGCTTAGTTGCCCCGAGGCATGTGGGATCTTCCCGGATCCGGGATCGAACCCTAGTCTCCTGTGCTGACAGATTCTTCACACTGAGCTGCCAGGGAAGCCCCAGTTTGTGAGAGCTCTTTATCTAGGACAGCTACTAACACTTTCTCTCTCAAATGTAAATATTTTCCCACTCCACAGTTTGTTTCCTTAATTTATTATATATTTTGCAATTCAAGAATTCAGTATGCTTTTGCCAAGATGTCTTTATTTTCTTTTGTATGCTTTGAATTTCCTATCTCTATGAAAAAAGATTCGCCAATACGGCCTTCACATTTTTTCATCTCCTAAATTAAATCATTTTTCTTGTTTTACTTTTTTGCATGTAAACGTTTATTCCAGCTGGAACTTACTTTTGCCAACAGAACTTAAGAGTCTGAGGTAGGGATACAACATTATTTTCATCCAGAAAGATACCCACTTGGGCTAGCACCATCTGTTAAGCCGTCCTTTCCCGCTGAATTTCCACTCGCTCCTGTTGAAGTTTCTCCAGGGAGGACAAGGCTGGGAAGCTGACATGGAGGAGGTATGGTTTTGGGAACTGCAGGAGTGTGGGGATGAGGTGCTTTGATGAGGGAGGAGCCTGTGGAAGAAGGGAAAGGAGTTGAGGTCAGAAGGGTTTGACTGAGGATAAGAGGTTATGGGGTCAGAGAGCTGAGCAATGTCAGGTGCTCCACTGTCACCCTGGAGGAGCCACCCCAGAATCAGAGCTTCCAGCTGCGGCAAGGCCAGTGCTCCTGGGACAGGGAAGCCTGTGTGGGTGCAGTGTGCCCTTGTCCACAGGGTGTGGTCCCAGCGGCGTGGCGGTCTGGGGTGTTGATGAGAAGGCAGAGGCACATGGCCTGGGACTTGAGGAGACAGGTCAGAGGGATTCCTCAGAGGCTGGAAAACAGCTGGAGCCCAGGAGCCCAGTTTCCCTGATGCTGGCCGTGGATGCAGCGTCCACTGCTGTGTCCTGCAGACCCCCGCCTTCACCCCACTCCACTGCAGCACTCACCTTCCGAGGATGCCGATGGATTCTTCCTGGAAGAATCTCCTACTTTGTATGGGCATGTGCTTGCCCTGTGCGTGGGGCAGTCCAGAAATGGTAATTAATTAACTAATGTCTTCAGGAGCAGACCTCAGTGCAGGATGGGTGAGATTTGGTATACAAAGCCCCAGCTTGTTTGGTTCTTAGATGGGCAGCTCTGAGCAGTGGTCTGCACCCTCCCCAGAGGTCCTCACCAGGACTCAACTCCAGTTGCCCGTGGTGATGATCTTGGGAACACACCTTTCCCTCTTTCTTTCCCTCACTCCCCTACCTGAGCTTCCAGGGACCACCTCCCAGATCAGCTCCTGGCACTCGCATCCTTATCTCAGAGGCTGCTGCTAGGGCAACCCAAACTCCAATGTTAGGTCAGCACCCCAGAGGGCTGGTGGAACCTCTCATCCNGAGCCCAGTGTCTCCTCTGAGAAATGGGGATAATAATAGTGCAGCCATTGTGTTTTGCAGCTCAGGGGCTGTTTGGATTTGAGGTCATTAGGCAGGCAGGAAATTAAAAATACATATTTGCATGAGAGCTATTTTCTGCTTGGCCCAAGAAGGAGAAACAAGATTTGGGTGCTGGGTGCCTGGGGCCGAGAGGGATATTAGGGTGGCGGGGAAGACCCCGTTTGCCTCCCTCACCTTTGCCCAAAGGACTGGCTCTGAGTCCCGTGAAGCAGGAAACAGAAGTGGCTGCCTTGGGGAAACTTTGCAAGATGTGGGGCTCAAGTGGTGTTGCTTGGGGGCCCACGGGACAATGTGGGCCTGGCCAGGAGGGCCCTTGGGCCGTTTGAGCCTGGATACTGCCAGAGCTAGGGGAACACCACGGGTACCTGGAAGATTTCCTGCCCTGGGAGATGGTGTGTGAATACCAGCGCCAGGGCAGGGTGGGACGTGTCCCTGGAGGGGCTTGTGGGCAGCGCTGAAGAGTCTGGAGTAGAGTAAAGTGAGCAGAGATCATGCCTGAGCCCATGGGAGCCCCAGGAACACCTGGTACAAGGGTCAAAGAAGCTGAGATCCTGAGGGTGGTGGCCTCGAGCTGGTGAGACGCAGGCTCAGTGGTCACGGGCCCCCAGATGGACCTGCAGGGATGTCGAGGACACTGGGCTATTGTTAACACCTTCCCCTTAAGACTGGGGGCAGGTGAGAGCACCAGGGGCAGGCATTGTCACAGCACTTGAAGTGTTGTGACAAGCTCCAGTGCGCCACACCCAGCCACCTTGTCATCGCTCTGAGCCTCAGTTTTCACACGTGTGAAACGGAGATGATGGGAATGCTCTCCTTCCCCCAGGATTGTTCTCAGTCGTATCTGACTCTTTTGTGACCCCATGGACTGTAGGCCTCCAGGCTCCTCAGTCCATGGGGATTGTCCAGGCGAGAATACCGGAGTGGGTTGCCGTTTCCTTCTCCAGGGGATCTTCCCGAACCAGGGATCGAACCCGTGTCTCTTGTGCCTCCTGCATTGGCAGGCGGATTCTTTACCACTGAGCCACCTGGGAAGCCGTTATGAGGATGAAGTGACATAAAGATGACTTCTTCTCTGAGGCTGAATGACAGGCACAAAGTCACACAGCTGAGCATCGGGGTCAGATTCTCTTTGTGTTGTAATAAGCGACGTATCCCTGAATAGCCGATGCTCAGCAGGTGTGGTTGAAGGAAGACGTGAATGCTGTTCCCATATTCCACAGTGTCCCATTAGAGCCTGAAGTGCTGTTTGGAGAAGTCCTGTTATGAACACACTCGCAGAAACAAGCAGAACTTGAGCTCTGAGCAGTGAAGGCACCTGATGGTCACTGAGAACTGGCCCCAAACCTATTACATGCTGCTTTCTTTAATCCTCGTAATGATCCCATGAACCGGGTCCTATGACTAGAACCCAATTCCCACTGAATATCATTCCCATTGTGCAGCAAAAGGACCAAGTCTTGGAGAGGCCAAGTGACTTGCCCAAGTTTCCAAGGAGGTAAGAGGCCAAGCCAGGATTTGAACCAGGTGGCTTACTCCAGCGCCCAAACGTTCTAGCCTTTCCTTTTGCAGCTGATGGTGGTAGAGAGCTTGGTCCCAGGTATCCAGTGAGCAAGCCAGCCCTGGACTCCATCTCTGGTTAACCAACCCAGGCCCCCCACTGCACCATACCACTAACGAGCAGTTTCTAGTCGGTTGCTGCCAGGAAACACAAGACCCCAGGTTTCCTACAGGAATTACATTAAAGGCTTAAGAGGCAGAGAATGTTTCAGAATAGCTATTGGAGCCAACAATTATTATTTTTTGTGTGTGTGCAATGGGTAAAATTTCTCTCTCTATTCTTACTCCCTTGCTAAACCACTCAATTGAATAAGTAAGAGAAACAGCAGCATGTGTTATTTGAAAACTGTTTAGTGCAATTACCTCTGCAGACTTTACTGAATTTGAAAATGATAGATGGCAAATCTTAATTTCCCAAGCTCTCCATCTTGGCAAGCAGTTTGTTAAAGACTAGCAGTGCAGCTAATCGCTGGTGCATAATGCCTGCAAATACAACGTTTTTCCTTTTTATATAACACATTATGCTAATCACCCTGTATTCCATTTTTCAATAAAAGGTCAGCAGAGCACTGTTTGTTCAGAATGTGCAATTTAAACTTCATGTCTGTCATTAGAGATAATCTAGGTTTGCTGTATCAAGTGGGGTTGTCATAGAAACCAGACCCGCAAGCTCTGTTTACGGCCTTTGGAGAATAAACACTTTGCATTTATTTCTCTGGAAAGGGGGGGAAAAAAAAACCCACATCAGAAATCATCGAACAATTAAGTGAGGTTTGAAAACAAAGCAGTGATAGCCTAGAAGAGAGAGCTATGTCATTCATCAAAAGTCAATAACTGTCAGGCAGTTGGGATACCGGGGCATTCTAGCAGGTGACTGGAGGAAGTGGTCGAATATTTCCCCTGGGAAGAACAAGTAAGGGAGAGTGGATGTGTTATTATGCCAAGTACAGAATTAATTTAAGTGTGCTAATGGGCGTTATGCAAGCTAATATACCCTTGAAAAATATTTTGTATAATTTGCATCAAGTGCCTGATTAGGCTTTTCTGTGCCATATATTTGGATATTCATTTGCCAGCCTCACATAGCTGAAATGATTCCACAGTATGGTTTTTCTGATCTTTCTCTCCTCATTTATAAAGACCCTCCCTGGAAGCAGTTCAGAGATTCTGGGCTTAAACATTTTAAGACCCTGCTTGAGTAGCTTTACCATATTTATCAAACAGAAATGCAGGATGCATTAAATTTGAATTAAATGTGAACACTTTTAAATTTGAATACTTTTTAAAGTGTAATTATGCCCCCAATATTTCATGAAATATGCTGAAGTTATTCATTGCTTATCTGAAATGCAAATTTAACTGAGTGTCCTGTATGAAATCTGTCTTCCTGTGTCTGGGGGTTCCAAGGAGGTGAAGAGGATTTTCTTGGACCTCCTCTGCCAGCCTCAGACGTGTGATTCCTTTAATAGGTGAATGAGAAACCTGTGCATGGGATGTGTGTGCCTGTTACTGTTCAGTCTCTCAGTCGTGTCCGACTCTTTGTGACCCCATGGTCTGCAGCACGCCAGGCTTTCCTGTCCTTCACCATCTCCCAGAGTTTGCTCAAACTCATGTCCATTGAGCCGATGATGCCATCCAACCATTTCATCCTCTGTTGCCCCATTCTCCTGTCCTCAGTCTTTCCCAGTATCAGGGACTTTTCCAATGAGTCGGCGTTTTGCATCCGGTGACCAAAGTATTGGAGCTTCAGCTTCAGCATCAGTCCTTCCAATGAATATTCAGGGTTGATTTCCTTTAGGATGGACTGTGCATGACGAATCCTGTTATGTCATGGTGTAATTGTGGCTCTAATGTGCTGGAGGCACCAAGCAGAGTCAAGTGCAAAAAAGTCACCCACCTGGAAACAACCAAACACCACTTGGCACAGCCACCCCACAGGGGAATGCTTCTAGGGGTTTTCCCACTGAAAGGGGACCTCCTTCCCAGGGCTGGGAGCTTGCTGCCCCCAGTACTTTCTGGATCTAGTCTCTCATTTTTTTGGAGCTGGGCCAGAGGAAGGACCTGAGGCTGATCTGTGGGGTGTGATGCTCAATTCAGGGCTCAAAGTGTGGGGTTCTATGAACTGTGGCCCTGGCTCTGGGCAATTTCACTGTTGTAACCTCCCCGCCCCCCACCCTGATGTAGGAGCCGCAAGAGACACGGGTTTGATCCCTGGGTCGAGAAGATTCCCTGAAGAAGGGCATGGCAACCCACTTCAGTATTCTTGCCTGGAGAAACCCCTTGGACAGAGGAGCCTGGTGGCCTACAGTCCATAGGGTCGCAAAGAATAGGACCAGACTGAAGCAACTTAGCATGTGCACCACCCATGCAACGCCATTCGCAGAAATCTGCTAACTGGCAGAAGGTGCATTCGTTAGACAATTGGATTCAGGTTAATGAAATGAAGTAAAACCCAACACGCATTTCAGCATGTGGGAATTCAGTGTTTGCTGCCCTGGCTCAGGCACCTCAGGGGACCCAAAGCCGGAAGACAGCCAGTCCTCCAGAGGGGTCTCGGCCAGTCAAGCACCGATATTGCTCGAGAACCGACAGACGGTCCAAGTGCCAGGACAGAGGCAGAAACAAAGTGCCAGGAGAATGTGTGGGAGGGAGAGATGGACTCCACTCCAGGGCATCTCGGGAGCCTTCTTGGAGAAGAGTGATTCACAACTGATTTTTGAGTACAGAGTATTAAATCAGATTTAATCTTTGATCTTCAAAGACAGAGTGTTAAATCAGATTAGTTAACACTAAAAAGTGTGTCTCTTACAAGGACACTCTCACTGGCTTTTGGGGCCACTCCAACTCAGCAGCATCTCATCTTCATCCTTAATGACCTCTGCAGGGACCCTATTTCTTTTCTTTTTTTTTTTTTTTCATTTTCTGAATGCTGAGCTTTATTTTTTATTTTTTTTTTTAATCTTTCTTTATTTTTATTTTTTGGGACCCTATTTCAAGATAAGGTCACATTTTGAGTTCCTAGGTAGATACCAGTTTTTGGAGGAGGCTAGTCAACCCAGTGGCAGCCCACTCCAGGACTCTTGCCTGGAAAATCCCATGAGCGGAGGAGCCTGGTGGGCTGCAGTCCATGGGATCGCTAAGAGTCGGACACGACTGAGCGACTTCACTCTCACTTTTCACTTTCATGCACTGGAGAAGGAAATGGCAACCCACTCCAGTGTTCTTGCCTGGAGAATCCTAGGGATGGGGGAGCCTGGTGGGCTGCTGTCTGGGGGGTTGCACAGAGTTGGATGTGACTGAAGCGACTTAGCAGCAGCAGCAGTCAACCCACTACAGTTGCCAGTGATGAAGTCTTACAGATTTCACCAAATGTAGAGTTTCTGCTTTCTCTTGAACTATCAGATCTGGCCCTGGTGGTCTGCAATAGGCCGGTCAGAGGGACAGCTGGCCTTTTCCTAGGTCTGCCCTCTCCAGGTACCAGGTGCCCTGCTCAGTTCTTCACCTGCCCAAGCCCTGCTTTAGTTCAGGTGGAGCCGTCACAGGGCCTCTGTGTGGCTGGAATTTGCTTCCTCTTTTCCCAGCTCCTTCCTAACGCCTTCTTCATGATGCACACTCATTTATTCTATGCATGAAATACTGGTTAACAGTATTTATCTCCAGAGTTACAAATATTTGATTCCAATGAGGGACGCCAAATTGAGACCCACGCAGCATCAAAAATGCAATGTGTGTGTGTTAGTTGCTAAATCATGTCCGACTCTCTGCAACCCCATGGACTATAGCCCACCAGGCTCCTCTGTCCATGGAATTCTCCAAGCAAGAATACTGGAGTGGGTAGCTGTTCCCTTGGATCAAACTCAACTCTCCTGCATTGCAGGCAGATTCTTTACTGGGCAGATTCTTTACTGAGCCACCAGGGAAGCTGCAGGTCAGGTGACTGAGAGCCCTGGGACACAGGACAAGGAGGGGGGGTGTAGGCTGCCAGACCAGGCAACTCGTGCAGCTCCTGCTCTGATCCCTCTGTGGTCTTGGATGAGTAACTCAGTTTTAGCTAGCCTCAGTTTAACACCTGTGAAATGGGTATAATAATAGTTCCCTTCAACATAGTGAGAACTTGAAATACTGTGTATAAAGTGCCCGGCACAGTGCCGGTGTGCAGTCGAGTCTTAATAAATGTCTGGTGAATAAATCATGCATGAGCTAGTCTGAACTTGGAATCACTTCCAGCTAAAATAGGCTAAATAGTTCAGGTGCAAATAATAGTATCCAAACCACACTGAAGAAATCAGAAAAGACGGTGATAGAATATTCCAAGAAAGATGCTTCTTGGCCCTGCAATGCAATAAACTACGCAGTTTTCTCAGTCAAAAGGGAATTCCCTCCAAGATCAGTAAATAGTAATTCCAGAAATAGTAAAAATGACAAACCTCAATGGTTATCCCAACAGATGAAGCATTTACATAAGTAGGGAGCAAAGTAAGATATTTTTCCAACATCTAGGTTAGCATTTCCAATTGTGTGTGTTCTAAAAGCAGTTAATATTAACAGGTGTTCTGTGAAAAAAGTGTTTCTGGTTAAACAATTTGGAAAAATATTCAAGTATTAAAGTTTTCTCTGCAGCAGGAATTTCCAGAGCCTTTACTTTGTTAATATGAAGTATGGATTTCCTAAATGAGTATAGNGACTGAAGCGACTTAGCAGCAGCAGCAGTCAACCCACTACAGTTGCCAGTGATGAAGTCTTACAGATTTCACCAAATGTAGAGTTTCTGCTTTCTCTTGAACTATCAGATCTGGCCCTGGTGGTCTGCAATAGGCCGGTCAGAGGGACAGCTGGCCTTTTCCTAGGTCTGCCCTCTCCAGGTACCAGGTGCCCTGCTCAGTTCTTCACCTGCCCAAGCCCTGCTTTAGTTCAGGTGGAGCCGTCACAGGGCCTCTGTGTGGCTGGAATTTGCTTCCTCTTTTCCCAGCTCCTTCCTAACGCCTTCTTCATGATGCACACTCATTTATTCTATGCATGAAATACTGGTTAACAGTATTTATCTCCAGAGTTACAAATATTTGATTCCAATGAGGGACGCCAAATTGAGACCCACGCAGCATCAAAAATGCAATGTGTGTGTGTTAGTTGCTAAATCATGTCCGACTCTCTGCAACCCCATGGACTATAGCCCACCAGGCTCCTCTGTCCATGGAATTCTCCAAGCAAGAATACTGGAGTGGGTAGCTGTTCCCTTGGATCAAACTCAACTCTCCTGCATTGCAGGCAGATTCTTTACTGGGCAGATTCTTTACTGAGCCACCAGGGAAGCTGCAGGTCAGGTGACTGAGAGCCCTGGGACACAGGACAAGGAGGGGGGGTGTAGGCTGCCAGACCAGGCAACTCGTGCAGCTCCTGCTCTGATCCCTCTGTGGTCTTGGATGAGTAACTCAGTTTTAGCTAGCCTCAGTTTAACACCTGTGAAATGGGTATAATAATAGTTCCCTTCAACATAGTGAGAACTTGAAATACTGTGTATAAAGTGCCCGGCACAGTGCCGGTGTGCAGTCGAGTCTTAATAAATGTCTGGTGAATAAATCATGCATGAGCTAGTCTGAACTTGGAATCACTTCCAGCTAAAATAGGCTAAATAGTTCAGGTGCAAATAATAGTATCCAAACCACACTGAAGAAATCAGAAAAGACGGTGATAGAATATTCCAAGAAAGATGCTTCTTGGCCCTGCAATGCAATAAACTACGCAGTTTTCTCAGTCAAAAGGGAATTCCCTCCAAGATCAGTAAATAGTAATTCCAGAAATAGTAAAAATGACAAACCTCAATGGTTATCCCAACAGATGAAGCATTTACATAAGTAGGGAGCAAAGTAAGATATTTTTCCAACATCTAGGTTAGAATTTCCAATTGTGTGTGTTCTAAAAGCAGTTAATATTAACAGGTGTTCTGTGAAAAAAGTGTTTCTGGTTAAACAATTTGGAAAAATATTCAAGTATTAAAGTTTTCTCTGCAGCAGGAATTTCCAGAGCCTTTACTTTGTTAATATGAAGTATGGATTTCCTAAATGAGTATAGAGCATGGAGTATCTCCCAGAGGTATTTGGGCAGAGAGAAACCACCTCCTCCCATCTCTTTTTTTGGGACTAGCAAGGCATAGAGCCCAGCACCAGGAAAACACATCATGCTTCCTGATAAGTACTGTCCCCCCCACCAAATTCTAGATATTTTTGTAGGTTTCAGGAGGGCTCTAGCTCTGATTAGAAATGGCTGGCTGCACAGTCTGGGATTTTTGGTTATTAGATGACAGGCTAACAAAAGGATGGGAGGAAAGAAACTGGGCCCTGAGCCTATGTGAACGAAGTCACCTTTAAGGCAATCGGTCAGAGATTCCTGAAGGCAGCCTACAGACTGCCCAGATAGGAAGGGATGGGGAGAGCCAGGGCAAGAGTCCAGCTTCCCCACATGGACTCCCACCTCCAGGAGTCCAGAAGGTTCCAGGACCTCCAGGCCCAAATCTCATTTTCAGAGGAGCTTCCAGCTAAAGTACTGGAACACAGAGAGGGCTTCCTGGGTCTAGGGGTTGGAGATGGCCTGTTCCTGAAGCTGTCACCTNAAGGGATGGGGAGAGCCAGGGCAAGAGTCCAGCTTCCCCACATGGACTCCCACCTCCAGGAGTCCAGAAGGTTCCAGGACCTCCAGGCCCAAATCTCATTTTCAGAGGAGCTTCCAGCTAAAGTACTGGAACACAGAGAGGGCTTCCTGGGTCTAGGGGTTGGAGATGGCCTGTTCCTGAAGCTGTCACCTTCAGGCTCCTTATTTCTCTGCCACTAAACCCCATCAGCCCGGTAACCCCCATCCATCAAGACTCGAGAACCCGGCAAAATTTATCAGCCTTAGGGTTCAAGCCTTAGGTTCTACCTCTAAGTCATTCTTTTTCGTTGATTAGCTTATTTTTATTTGTTTTTGGCTGCACTGGGTCTTTGTTGCTGTGTGCGCGCTTTCTCCAGTTGCAGCAAGTAGGAGCTCCTCTCTAGTTGTGGCGCTCAGGCTTCTCACTGTGGTGGAGCACAGGCTCTAAAGCGTGGGCTCAGCAACTGTGACGCGTGGACTTCGTTTCCCCCTGGCATGTGGAATCTTCCCGGACCAGGGGTCGAACCCATGTCCCCTGCATTGGCAGGCAGATTCTTAACCTTTGCACCACCTGGGAAGTCTTCTTTAAGTCATTCTTTGCAATTCCACTCCTCATATCTCTTGGCAGTTCAGTCACATGTCTCGCCTAGCTGCGAAGGAGGCAGGAAAATGAGTCTTTTACCTGTGTGCCCTTGTGTCTGCCTGAAAAATCAGTGCTGTCTTAAGAAAAAAGATGGGGATCCTGGGAGGATATGTGCATGCTAAGCTGCTTCAGTCAGGTCTGATTCTTTGCCTCCTTATGGACTGTAGCCCGCCAGGCTCCTCTGTCCATGGGATTCTCCAGGTAAGAATACTGGAGTGGGTTGCCATGCCCTCCTCCAGGGGATCAGGATCCATCATAAGGATCAAACCTGGGTCTCTTATGTCTCCTGCATCGGCCGACGGGTTCTTTACCACTAGGGGCACCTGGGAAGCCCACTGGGAGGATGCTGGGAAGTAACTAACAGTCTGCTACAACATCCTTACTTAACTTTGGACAAGACACTCTTTTTGTTTATTTATTTTTTTATTAAAATTCCATACATGCTCATGGATGAAAATCTGAAAAATGTTGGCAATTTTCGAAAACAGAAAGTGCTGTCGGTGACTATCCTGCTTCTTAGAGGCAACTATTATTAGCTGTGTATATAAATGTTCCCTCCCCCTGCTGCCCAATTTTGAGGCCATATCTTAAATTTGATCTTCCATCCTGCTTCTCACCATATTTTTGCAAGTCATTGAAAACCTTTCACAAGTATTTTTTTTTTAACAATGATGAGAGATGTATCATATGGCTGTAATTATATGTACCATCATTTACTTAGTTAACCTCTAATGGTTATTGAAATTGTTAGCAATTTTTTTTATTTTAACAATAAAGAACATTTCCTGGGTTTTGACCTCATTTTGGATGATTTCCTCAGGGTTTATTCCTAGAAGTGAAATTACTGGTTCACATGGGCTGATCTTTGAAAGTTTCTTGAATACACAATGTCAAATTGCTTTCCGGAAAACCGATTCACCTCACTTCCTCCAGGATTGAGAACAGATTTAGGTGTTAAAAAATTGGCCTTACTTTTATGATGGTGGTGATCGACTGATTATTGAAAAATCCTCCTCTCTGCTCTGTAATCTAACTGACCTTCTGCCACGCAGCTGATGTCTTTGCTGGAGAGAGGATGGGGGCCATGGGTACTGTAGCCCACAGAGCAGGCAGGCTCCAGGTTCTCATTAA
>SJYA01003046.1:1070302-1084454 GCA_006410615.1 Neotragus moschatus
CGTGCAGCTCCTGCTCTGATCCCTCTGTGGTCTTGGATGAGTAACTCAGTTTTAGCTAGCCTCAGTTTAACACCTGTGAAATGGGTATAATAATAGTTCCCTTCAACATAGTGAGAACTTGAAATACTGTGTATAAAGTGCCCGGCACAGTGCCGGTGTGCAGTCGAGTCTTAATAAATGTCTGGTGAATAAATCATGCATGAGCTAGTCTGAACTTGGAATCACTTCCAGCTAAAATAGGCTAAATAGTTCAGGTGCAAATAATAGTATCCAAACCACACTGAAGAAATCAGAAAAGACGGTGATAGAATATTCCAAGAAAGATGCTTCTTGGCCCTGCAATGCAATAAACTACGCAGTTTTCTCAGTCAAAAGGGAATTCCCTCCAAGATCAGTAAATAGTAATTCCAGAAATAGTAAAAATGACAAACCTCAATGGTTATCCCAACAGATGAAGCATTTACATAAGTAGGGAGCAAAGTAAGATATTTTTCCAACATCTAGGTTAGCATTTCCAATTGTGTGTGTTCTAAAAGCAGTTAATATTAACAGGTGTTCTGTGAAAAAAGTGTTTCTGGTTAAACAGTTTGGAAAAATATTCAAGTATTAGAGTTTTCTCTGCAGCAGGAATTTCCAGAGCCTTTACTTTGTTAATATGAAGTATGGATTTCCTAAATGAGTATAGAGCATGGAGTATCTCCCAGAGGTATTTGGGCAGAGAGAAACCACCTCCTCCCATCTCTTTTTTTGGGACTAGCAGGGCATAGAGCCCAGCACCAGGAAAACACATCATGCTTTCTGATAAGTACCGTCCCCCCCCACCAAATTCTAGATATTTTTGTAGGTTTCAGGAGGGCTCTAGCTCTGATTAGAAATGGCTGGCTGCACAGTCTGGGATTATTGGTTATTAGATGACAGGCTAACAAAGGGATGGGAGGAAAGAAACTGGGCCCTGAGCCTATCTGAACGAAGTCACCTTTAAGGCAATCGGTCAGAGATTCCTGAAGGCAGCCTACAGACTGCCCAGATAGGAAGGGATGGGGAGAGCCAGGGCAAGAGTCCAGCTTCCCCACATGGACTCCCACCTCCAGGAGTCCAGAAGGTTCCAGGACCTCCAGGCCCAAATCTCATTTTCAGAGGAGCTTCCAGCTAAAGTACTGGAACACGGAGAGGGCTTCCTGGGTCTAGGGGTTGGAGATGGCCTGTTCCTGAAGCTGTCACCTTCAGGCTCCTTATTTCTCTGCCACTAAACCCCATCAGCCCGGTAACCCCCATCCATCAAGACTCGAGAACCCGGCAAAATTTATCAGCCTTAGGGTTTAAGCCTTAGGTTCTACCTCTAAGTCATTCTTTTTCGTTTATTAGCTTATTTTTATTTGTTTTTGGCTGCACTGGGTCTTTGTTGCTGTGTGCGCGCTTTCTCCAGTTGCAGCAAGTAGGAGCTCCTCTCTAGTTGTGGCGCTCAGGCTTCTCACTGTGGTGGAGCACAGGCTCTAAAGCGTGGGCTCAGCAACTGTGACGCGTGGACTTCGTTTCCCCCTGGCATGTGGAATCTTCCCGGACCAGGGATCAAACCCATGTCCCCTGCATTGGCAGGCAGATTCTTAACCTTTGCACCACCTGGGAAGTCTTCTTTAAGTCATTCTTTACAATTCCACTCCTCATATCTCTTGGCAGTTCAGTCACATGTCTCTCCTAGCTGCGAAGGAGGCAGGAAAATGAGTCTTTTACCTGTGTGCCCTTGTGTCTGCCTGAAAAATCAGTGCTGTCTTAAGAAAAAAGATGGGGATACTGGGAGGATATGTGCATGCTAAGCTGCTTCAGTCAGGTCTGATTCTTTGCCACCTTATGGACTGTAGCCCGCCAGGCTCCTCTGTCCATGGGATTCTCCAGGTAAGAATACTGGAGTGGGTTGCCATGCCCTCCTCCAGGGGATCAGGATCCATCATAAGGATCAAACCTGGGTCTCTTATGTCTCCTGCATCGGCCGACGGGTTCTTTACCACTAGGGGCACATGGGAAGCCCACTGGGAGGATACTGGGAAGTAACTAACAGTCTGCTACAACATCCTTACTTAACTTTGGACAAGACACTCTTTTTGTTTATTTATTTTTTTATTAAAATTCCATACATGCTCATGGATGAAAATCTGAAAAATGTTGGCAATTTTCGAAAACAGAAAGTGCTGTCGGTGACTATCCTGCTTCTTAGAGGCAACTATTATTAGCTGTGTATATAAATGTTCCCTCCCCCTGCTGCCCAATTTTGAGGCCATATCTTAAATTTGATCTTCCATCCTGCTTCTCACCATATTTTTGCAAGTCATTGAAAACCTTTCACAAGTATTTTTTTTTTAACAATGATGAGAGATGTATCATATGGCTGTAATTATATGTACCATCATTTACTTAGTTAACCTCTAATGGTTATTGAAATTGTTAGCAATTTTTTTTATTTTAACAATAAAGAACATTTCCTGGGTTTTGACCTCATTTTGGATGATTTCCTCAGGGTTTATTCCTAGAAGTGAAATTACTGGTTCACATGGGCTGATCTTTGAAAGTTTCTTGAATACACAATGTCAAATTGCTTTCCGGAAAACCGATTCACCTCACTTCCTCCAGGATTGAGAACAGATTTAGGTGTTAAAAAATTGGCCTTACTTTTATGATGGTGGTGATCGACTGATTATTGAAAAATCCTCCTCTCTGCTCTGTAATCTAACTGACCTTCTGCCACGCAGCTGATGTCTTTGCTGGAGAGAGGATGGGGGCCATGGGTACTGTAGCCCACAGAGCAGGCAGGCTCCAGGTTCTCATTAACGTTCCAGAGAGATCTTTGGCCACAGTCCTGTGGGACGATGCTGATCGTCTCATCAATGTGATGGTTTCCACCCTTCTCCAAGTTTTCCTGCCTCTCTTTGTCCCCCGGCTGGTTCTTTGAGAGCTCTGATCACCAGAGGAGAGGTTAAAGACAACCGCTGTAATCCATTCTGTCCATTCAGAAGGGTCAGTTTCACAGGCCTTAGTTCCTTCTGGCACCAGTTGATGATGTGATCACCAGCTCTTTAGGAGGTGGACTTGAGGCCAGTCTTTGGGGCCATAACAGACACAGGGTCAGTTCCCCATTCATGACAGCAGTAGCAGCTGTCAGAGAAACCTGGATATGAGACAGTCAAAGAAAGCTAATGCTTTGCCTTCTGCAAGTCTGAAGAGGAGAGCTCTCTGCCTTTCCTTTTCAAAAAAGGAAATATTAAAAAGATTTTAAAAAAAATTTTTAGAGCAGGGCTTCCCTGGTGGTTCAGTGGTTAAGAATCCACCTCACAATGCAGGGGACACTGGTTTGATCCCCGATCTGGAAAGATCCCACATACTGCGGGGCAGATAAACCGCAAGCTGCAACTATTAAGCCTGTGTGCCACGGCTACTAAAGCTCACACTCCTAGAGCCTGTGCTCCACATCAAGAAAAGCCACAAGAAGAAGAACAGCAATAAAGACCCAGCACAGCCAAAAAAAAAAAAATTTTAGAGCAGCTTACGATTTACAGCAAAATTGCCAAAATAATAGAGTTCCCGTGTACCCACAGCCAGTTTCCCCAATCGTTAACACCTTACGTTAGTAGGTTACACACTTGTCACATTGCACGAACAATGACTGACACTTTATCACTAACTAAAGTCCATACGTCACTCAGATTTCCTTTGTTTTTTTACCAAATGTCCATTTTTCTCGTCCAGAATCCCATATTGGGATCCCATGTTTTATTAGTTACCATATCTCCTTAAGCTTCTCTTGGCTGCGATAGCTGCACACGTTTTCCTTGTTTTGGATGCCTTTGACAGTTTAAAAAATAATTTTATTTATTGGTTTTTATTTTGGGCTGTGCTGGGTCTTCGTGGCTGCGCTGGCTTTTCTCTAGCTGTGGCGAGCGGGGGATACTCTCTAGTTGCGGCATGCAGGCTTCTCATTGTGGTGGCTTCTCTTGCGAAGTACAGGTTCTAAAGGTGTGTGGGCTTCAGTAGTTGGCTCCCAGGCTCTACAGCACAGGCTTGGTAGCTGTGGGGCTCGGGGTTGGCTGTTCCACAGCATGTGGGGTCTTCCTGCACCAGGAATCGAACCGTCTCCTGCATTGGCAGGCAGACTCTTTGGCACTGAGCCACCAGGGAAGCCCAACTTTGACACTTTTGAGGAGTACTGGTCAGCTATTTTTGGGCTTCCCTCATAGCTCAGTTGGTAAAGAATCTGCCTGCAATGCAGGAGACACGGGTTCGATTCCTGGGTTGGGAAGATCCCCTGCAGAAGGAAATGGCAACCTGTTCCAGTACTCTTGCCTGGAAAATCCCATGGACAGAGGAGCCTGGCAGGCTACCATCCATGGGGTTGCAAGAGTTGGACACGACTTAGCTATTTTGTAAAATGTCCCTCAATTGGGATTTGTCGGTTCCTCCCTCACCTCCCTTGGTTTTAGAGAGGAGAACCACACAGGTAAACAGCCATTCATATCAAGGGTGTGTGTTACCAGCGTGATAGCACTGTGGGTGTTAACCTTGATCAGCTGCCCTAGGCAGGGCTTGTAGGCTTCTTCCCTGTAGAGTGACTTTCCCTCCTCCTTTTCTGAATGTGCTCTGTGGTTGGAAGGTATTATGTGTACCCTGTACTTACAGACTGGGAGTTAGCCACTTCCCAGGGAGCAAAGTATTAATATAAATCATTTGGAATTTTTTGCATGCAAGATTTGTCTGTTCTTCCCCATTAATATATTTGTTTATTTCTTTATATCATTGTGGACTCTTGGGTTCCTTTTGCATGAATTATGCCTATGTATTTTTATAACAGCTTTATTGACATTCACCACACAATTCATCCATTTAGGGCTTCTCTGGTGGCTCAGATGGTAAAGCATCTGCCTGAAATGTGGAAGACCTGGGTTCAGTCCCTGGGTTGGGAAGATCCCCTGGAGAAGGAAATGGCAACCCACTCCAGTACTATTGGCTAGAAAATTCCATGGACTGAGGAGCCTGGTAGGCTATAGTCCCTGGGGTCACGATAGAGTTGGACACGACTGAGCGACCTCACTTTCACTTTATTGACATTCATCATACAGTCCATCCACTTAAAGTATTCTTTGTTTAGTCGTGTCTGATTCTTTGGGACCTCATGGACTGTAGCTCACCAAGCTCCTCTGTCCATGGGATTTCC
Organism: Neotragus moschatus; assembly: GCA_006410615.1. NCBI lineage: Eukaryota > Metazoa > Chordata > Mammalia > Artiodactyla > Bovidae > Neotragus > Neotragus moschatus. Next base: position 1,075,503 of record SJYA01003046.1, read on the forward strand.
TGAGCAAGAATACTGTAATGGATTGCCATTTCTTTCTCCAGGGATCTTCCCAACCTGGGGCTCAAACCCATGTTTCCTGCATTGGCAGGTGGATTCTTTACCGCTAAGCCACCTGGGAAACCCATTTTTGTTTTTGTTCAGTCGGTAAGTTGTATCCAGATCTCTGTGACCCCATGGACTGCAGCACTCCAGGCTTCCCTGTCCTTCGCTGATCTTCTGGATTTTGCTCAAACTCATACCCATTTAGAGCCTATGTAAAGTATACAATTCAGTGTGTTTTAGTATACCCAAGTTGTGGATCAGGGCAGAAATTGAATCACTTTCTCATCCAGGGCAGCAGCTGGTGTCAAATAAACCTGGACATGAGACAACAAAGAGAGTTGAAACAACTGCAGCTGCAACAACATTAGAGTATTTTTTCACTGCAAAAAGTACTTTTGTCATCCCATAACCATTANAGTTGTGGATCAGGGCAGAAATTGAATCACTTTCTCATCCAGGGCAGCAGCTGGTGTCAAATAAACCTGGACATGAGACAACAAAGAGAGTTGAAACAACTGCAGCTGCAACAACATTAGAGTATTTTTTCACTGCAAAAAGTACTTTTGTCATCCCATAACCATTACCAGGACTTCCCTGATAGCTCAGTTGGTAAAGAATCCACTTGCAATGCAGGAGACCCTGGTTCAATTTCTAGGTCAAGAAGATCCACTGGAGAAGGGATAGGCTACCCACTCCAGTATCCTGGCCTGGAGAATTCCATGGACTGTATGGTCCATGGGAGTCACAAAGAGCCAGACATGACTGAGCAACATTCACTCACAACCATTAACAGCCTCTCTCCACTTGCTCCCAATCCCCCTAACTTTAGGCAGCTAATCATCTACTTTCTGTCTTCATAGATTTGCTTATTCTGGACATTTCATATTGAAGGAATCACACAATATGTGATCTTTTGCGATAAGCTTCTTTCACCTTTGTTTCCAAGTTTCATCCATATTGTAGCTGCTATCAGCACTTCATTTCTTTTTATTGCCAATTGTATTCCATTATATTGTTATATCACATTTTATTTATCAATTCATCAGTTGATGGATATCTGTGTTATTGCCATGTTGGGACTATTTTTAAAAATTTACTTATTAGTTTTATTTGGCTTTGCCAGGTCTTAACTGGAGCATGTGGAATCTAGTTCCCCAACCAGGGATTGAACCGGGACCCTTTGCATTGGGAGCATGGAGTCTCAACCACTGGACCACCAGGGAAGTCCTCATTTTGGGGCTATTTTGAGTAATGCTGCTGTAACTTCTCATGTATAAGTCTTTGTGTGGATATTGGCTTTTAATTTCTCTCGAATATATAACTAGGAGTGGAATTGCTGAGAAGTGCGTGTAAAGAGGCATCTTATTGTGGTTTGGGTTTGCATTTCTGTGACGGCTAATGATGTTGAGTATCTTTTAATGTGCTTATTGGCCATTTGTATGTCTTTGGAGAAATGTCTATTCTGATCTTTTTCTCAGGCTGTAATTGGGTCAATTGTCATTTTATGATTGAGCTGTATAAGTACTTTGTATATTCTAAATATAAATCCCTCATCAGAGATATGATTTGCAAATATTTTCTTCCATTCTTGGAATTGTCTTTTCATTTTCTTGATATTATGCTTTGAAGTACGATGTTTTATACTTTGATGAAATCTAATTTACCTTTTTTTCCCTTTTGTTGCTAGTAGTTTTGTCATCATACTTAAGAGACTATTGCCTAGTTCAAGGCGATGAAGATGTATGTCTATATTTTCATCTATGAGTTTTAGTTTTAGCCCTTACATTTAGCTTTTTGATTCCTTCTGAGTTAATTTTTGGTTACGATATGAGGTAGGAGTCCAATTCCTCCCCGTTGTCTGTAGATATGCAGTTGTCCCAGAACCATTTTTNTCATCTATGAGTTTTAGTTTTAGCCCTTACATTTAGCTTTTTGATTCCTTCTGAGTTAATTTTTGGTTACGATATGAGGTAGGAGTCCAATTCCTCCCCGTTGTCTGTAGATATGCAGTTGTCCCAGAACCATTTTTTTGAAGGCACCAGTTTTTCCCATTGAATGATCTTGGCACCCTTGTCAAAAATCAATTGTCTGCAAACAAAAGTGTTTATTTCTCAACTCTCAAATCTATTCTACTGATCTAAACATTTATCATTATGTCAGCATCACACTGCATTGGTTATTGTAGGACTGTAGTGAGTTTTTGAAATCAAGAAATCTGAATCCTCAACACTATTTTTATTTTTCAAGATTATTGTGACTCTTTGAGGTCCATTTAATTTCTGTATGAGTTTTAAGATATGCTTGTCAATTCTGCAAAGAGGGCAGCTGGAATTTCAATAAGAGATTGTGTCGAACCTGTAAATAACTTTGAGGAGTATTAAAAGTATTATCATCTTAACAGTAATAAATCTGGTCCATGAACATAGGATATCTTTCTATATTATATATATAATAATATACATAGTTGTGATGATGTCACATGACTTGAGGGATCCTAGTTCCCCAGCAGGGACTGAACCCAAGACCCAGGCAGTGGAAGCATGGAGTCCTAACTCTCGTACCACCAGGGAATTCCCACTGATTATATTTTTATTAAAACATTCTTTCATAGTATGCATTTGGTATTTTGTAATTGTCATCATTCACATGTTATAATTTCTAAAATTGTTCCCTTTGATATGAATTGAGAATGTGAGGTGTCACTTTAATTATGAATATCTGAATATTTGAACTGTGATACCAGCTAGGAAATCACACAAAAAGAGTGCATAACAACACGTGTACATCCTTATAGTCTACCTGCTTCATTCAGCATGACGCAGCACAAGAGTCAGAAGGCGCCTCCTACAGCAAGTCTCACCTACAGAATTATGGAGCCGACAAAGCTGAAGTGGCCCCTTCTGTCCCGAAAGCACATTACATGTGCTTTCTATTGTCTGAGTAAAAGGCTCAATTGGAAAAAGTGGGAACTTTACCAAAATTGGATTTTTCCTAGCACAAGAGTACTGCCTTGAGTCATCTTGCTTGCCGCAGTGTTGAATTAAAACCCTTGGTGAAGAAATAAGCCCTGGAAATTGTTAAGCTGTTTTGTGCCTCGGAGGAAAATTTAGGAACTAAAACGATGCCTCTGTCAGGCATCCTCATTCACTCCAGAATCATTAAAATCTAGTCCAATATTTGGAAGCAGATTTCACAGAAATTGTCATTTTCCATTGCCCTGCATTGGGATGACAGTACTGATATCTTTTAGTAGAGCCAGGTCCTGATTTGCATTGTTATCTGCACAAGGACAGCATCAAACAAAGATTCCTATTTTCTGAGCCTGTTTGGAAGGTTCAAAGACCTCTTGTGCGTTTTAATCAAAATTTAATTTTGAGATGAAGGTAGATCCACACGCAAGTTTTACTGTTATTTATTTTTATTTATAACTGCTCTACAGTGTTGTGTTGTAGTTTCTGCTGCACAGGGAAGTGAATCAGCGTATGTGTACATGGGTCCCCTTCCTCTTGGACCTCCCTCCCACCCCTCCCATCTACGTCATCACCGAGCATCGAGCTGAGCTCCCCGTGCTAGACAGCAGGTTCCCACTAGTTATTTATTCTACACATGACAAAGAGTCAGACACGACTTAGCGACTGAGCAACAGCAACAACAAGGTGTATATATGTCAATCCTAATCTCCCAAGGCATCCCAGTTTTGAGAATTAATAGAGTGATCTCTTCTACGCTTTATGTATTTTCCCCCTATGGTAACATCTTTTAGAACCATAGTACAATATCACCACCAGAATATTAAGATTCATATGAGCAAGATACAAAATATTTCTATCACCCACAAGGAGCTCTCATTCTTGCTCTTTTATAGTTATATCCACTTCCCTCGTGCCCGCATCCCTTCCTGGACCCCAAGCCACCACTAATCTGTTCTACGTTTTTATATTTTTGTCATTTTAAGAATGTTATATAAGTGGAAACATGATAGTTTGTAACCTTTCCTAATTGACTTTTTTTCATTCAGAATAATTCTCTGAAGATTCACTCATTCATGCTGTTTATATTAATATTTTGCTCCATTTTATTAAGTAGTATTCCATACTGTGTACCATAGTTTAACCATACATCTGTCAAAGAACATCTGGATTGTTTCTGCTTTTGGCAATTATGAATAAAGCTGCTAGAAACATTTGTGTATAGGTGTAAGTGTTGCCATAAGCCTCCATTTCTTTTTTTTTTTTTTTTAATTATTATTATTTTTTTTAAACCTCCATTTCTTTGGGATAAATGTCCAGGAGTGCATGTGTTGGGTTACGTGGTAGTTGCATGCTTAGCTTTGAAGAAACTGTGTAAGTGTTTTCCCGAGTGACTCTACCATTGTGCATTCCCACTAGCAACATGGTCTAAGTGACCTATCTCTGTATCCTTGTCAGCATTTGGTGGTATTTTTATTTTTTATTTTAGTCATTTCATAGGTTTGTAGTGATGCCTCATTGCTTTAGTTCCATTTTGACTAATGATAATGAACATCTTTTTATGTTCACATTTACCACTGTATACTCTCTTTGATGAAATATCTTTTTTTGCCTTTTGTCCATTTAAAAATTAGATTGCCTTTTTAACCCTAGTTTTTTTTTAAAAAAAAAATTCTATACACTGGTCCTTTGGGGAATATGTGTTTTGCAAATATTTCTTCTATAGCTTGTGTTTTTATCTTCTTAGTTCAGTTCAGTTCAATCGCTCAGTCATGTCTGACTTTGTGACCCCATGGACTGCAGCACACCAGGCATCCCTGTCCATCACCAACTTCCAGAGTTTACTCAAACTCATGTCCATTGAGTTAGTGATGCCATCCAACCATCTCATCCTCTGTTGTCCATTTCTCCTCCCACCTTCAATCTTTCCCAGCATCAAGGTCTTTTCAAATGAGTCAGTTCTTCGCCTCAGGTGGCCAAAGTATTGGGATTTCAGCTTCAGCATCAGTCCTTTCAATGAATATTCAGGACTGATTTCCTTTAGGATGGACTGATGTTGGATTTCCTTGCTGTCCAAGGGACTCTCAAGAATCTTCTCCAACACTACAGTTCAAAAGCACCAATTCTTTGACTCTCAGTTTACTTTACAGTCCAACTCTCACATTCATAGATGACTACTGGAAAAACCATAGCTTTATCTTCTTAGCAGGGTCTTTTATGGAACAAAAGTTTAAAATTTTGATGAACTCAAATTTGTCAACTTTTCTCTTTTGGTATCAAATCTAAGAGTGGTTTTCCTAGCCCTAGATCTCAAAGATTTTCTCCTATTGTTTTTCCTAAAAGTTTTACAGTTTTGTGTTTTGTACTTAAGACCATAATCCTTTTTTTTTTCTGCAATGGAAACAGAAGCCTCCCTGTCATACAATTTAACAAAATTTTATTTTTATTTCAAAATTATTACTATTATTTTTTGGCTGTGCTGAACAGCACGTGAGTGAAGTCGCTCAGTCGTGTCCGATTCTTTGTGACCCCATGGACTGTAGCCTACTAGGCTTCTCAGTTCATGGGATTTTCCAGGCAAGAGTACTGGAGTGGGTTGCCATTTTCTTCTCCAGGGGGAACAGCATGTGGGGTCTTATTAATAGTTCCCTAACCAATGATCAAACCCATGTCCCCTGCATTGAAAGGGAGTCTTAACCACTGGACCTGCAGAGAAGTTCCTCCATGATCCATTTTGAGTTCATTTTTATGTAAGGTATATAAGATTTATATATAAAGTATATGAGATTTAATACTATTTTTGTAGAGATATGCAATTGCTCTAGCATCATTTAAAAGACTATCTTAAAATAAATAAATAAATAGCTGTCTTCCCTTCATCAAAATGCTTTTGCATCTTCGTCAAAAATCAGATGGCTGTATTTGCGCTGGTGTGTTCCTGGGTTTTCTATTTTGTTTATTAATTTGTGTGTGTATCTCCTTCCACCAGTGTCACACAGTGTGGATTGCAGTAGCTTTCTTCTCTTTCAGAATTTTTTTTGTTCTTACAGTTCCTTTTCTATATAAATTTTAGGAGAAAAGGGAACCCTCTTACACTGTTGGTGGGAATGCAAACTAGTACAGCTACTATGGAGAACAGTGTGGAGATTCCTTAAAAAACTGGAAATAGAACTGCCTTATGACCCTGCAATCCCGCTGCTGGGCATACACACCGAGGAAACCAGAATTGAAAGAGACACGTNCTTCAGATGGACTGGTTGGATCTCCTTGCAGTCCAAGGGACTCTCAAGAGTCTTCTCCAACACCACAGTACTAGATTGTTAGAGGGCTTCAATTTGATAGAGGGCTCCTCCCACTCCATGTGGTAGGGGGAGGTATATGGAGTAAAGAGAGAAAACTCAGGGAACTCACCATATCGTTTCATGGACACCAAGGTCCCTAGCTGGTCTACTCTCTTTCCTCCAGTATACTTATGTGTGTTTTATGTATAATGTTTACAGTATTTAGTTATACATAGTGGAAGAGATAGGGAAAAATATGTCTGTTCCATCTTCCTAGAAGAGGAAGTATCTTCTGGACTCATGGGTATTTATTTTATACTTGGTTCTAATCCAATACTACTTTGTTTTGTTTTCTGCTCAAAAATTTTCAGGTGCAGTCATTGGTTGTGGTTTTTCTTTTGCATCAGAATCACCAGAGCTGCTTCAATGGACAGGGAAGAAGAAACGCTGTGGAAGGGCCAGGGCTCTCTTTCAATGTGGAAGGAGAGCCTTGGTTTCCTTTAAGTCCTTCTTCCATCCAACAGCTTGAGTAGAGGTCTTACTTGAAGCTATTTTTGTGGCTCCCCAATAGCTGTTCAGCATAAATTGGAAGTAGGCTAATCAACTGATTAGAGGGCAGAGGCCCTAGACCCTAGCGGCTCCTCCTCGGAGCCTTGATCCTATCCATTTGATTGTGACAATTCTTCCTCCCACCTTCGCTTGTGAGGAAATGGGATGCGGCCAGGGTGATCACTTATCTGGGGTGACAGCAAGTAAACATGAAAAATGTGCTGGGGAATGCGAAAGGACAGTGATCAGAAAGGCTTTTTCTTTTGACCTAAATCATGATGTTTTGGGCGTCGGTGAGAGTTTCCCAAGTTATTTATAACTGTCCGTCCCTGTTAGGGGATATATGTTTTATCTAAATATAGGTAATCTTTTCTAATCAAATGATAAATGTGTGTGTCCCAAATGGAAGGCCCTAGTTAGCCATCTTGTTACAGAGGTTCAGGTGAATGATGGAAATATTACTGGCATGACATTGGGTCAGAGGCTTCAGAATACTCAGTGTTTGGATGTTAGGGCTCCTTAAGTTTTTTTGGTGGAAGACCCTTCATGGTAACAGAGGTGAGCTTCAAAAGCCAAATTCTTTTAGAATGATACTCAGGGGNCTTGTGAGGAAATGGGATGCGGCCAGGGAGATCACTTATCTGGGGTGACAGCAAGTAAACATGAAAAATGTGCTGGGGAATGCGAAAGGACAGTGATCAGAAAGGCTTTTTCTTTTGACCTAAATCATGATGTTTTGGGCGTCGGTGAGAGTTTCCCAAGTTATTTATAACTGTCCGTCCCTGTTAGGGGATATATGTTTTATCTAAATATAGGTAATCTTTTCTAATCAAATGATAAATGTGTGTGTCCCAAATGGAAGGCCCTAGTTAGCCATCTTGTTATAGAGGTTCAGGTGAATGATGGAAATATTACTGGTATGACATTGGGTCAGAGGCTTCAGAATACTCAGTGTTTGGATGTTAGGGCTCCTTAAGTTTTTTTGGTGGAAGACCCTTCATGGTAACAGAGGTGAGCTTCAAAAGCCAAATTCTTTTAGAATGATACTCAGGGGACTTCTGTCTGGCAGCTAATGATTGTGTGTAGGAGGACTATTTGTGTCACTTTGGAATTTCTGTTGTGAACAGTCATCATCTGGCTCCTTCTCTCCCACCCTTCTTGAGGGATCCCACTGGGGCATTTCAGTTCCAGACTTAGTGGGTGTCTAGTACTCATTTCCGCTTCACACAAAGGGAAATTCACAGAGTGTTAGAGCTGGCAGGAACCTAATTACTTCTCCTCTAGAGTAATCTTGAGGTAATGTTATTATCTCCATTTAACAAATAGAGACCCTATTGCCTGGATTAAGTTTCTCTTAGACCAATAGTTGCCCAGGGTGGAGCAGGATTTGAAAATCAGTCTGTGTCTGGAGTCCCAGATTTGTGTGTGTGTGTGTGTGTGTGTGTGTGTGTGACTAATATTTCATTTTATCTTTTAACATTTCTCTGAATTTTTCTCCATTTTTTGAAGATGAACATGCACTGGTTTTGTTTATTTTTAAATTTTTATATTATTTTTATTGGAGTATAGTTCATTTGCAATATTGTGTTAGTTTCTGCTGTACAGAAAAATGGAGCAGTTCTATATATAAATATTTCTACTCTTTTTGATTCTTTTTCCATATTGGTCATTATAGAGTACTGAGTGGACGTTCCTGTGCTGTATAATAGGTTCTAATTTAGTTATCCATTTTATATATAGTAGTGTGTAATGTTAATGCCAGTCTCCCAATTTATCCCTCCCTGCTCCTTGGAGCCCCAGATTTTAATCAACACACTTCCTGGAGGTGAGCCTTCACACGTTGGTTTTCTTCTGCACCAGTGAATGTTAGTGGAGAAGGCGATGGCAGCCCACTCCAGTACTCTTGCCTGGAAAATCTCATGGATGGAGGAGCCTGGTAGGCTGCAATCCATGGGGTCGCGAAGAGTCGGAGAAGACTGAGCGACTTCCCTTTCACTTTTCACTTTCATGCATTGGAGAAGGAAATGGCAACCCACTCCAGTGTTCTTGCCTGGAGAATCTCAGGGATGGGGGAGCCTGGTGGGTTGCTGTCTATGGGGTCGCACAGAGTC
>SJYA01003046.1:1085965-1105875 GCA_006410615.1 Neotragus moschatus
TTAGATGCGTTCCCACTGGCATTCCCATTGCTGGTCTCAAAGACCGCTGGAGTTTACAACCATTGTACTCCAACTGTGGGGCTTCCCTGGTGGCTCAGTGGTTAAGAATTGGTCTGCCAATGCAGGAGACATGGGTTCAATCCCTGGGTTGAGAAGATCCCATGAAGAAAGAAATGGCAACCCACTCCAGTATTCTTGCACAGGAAATCCCGGAGGGTTATAGTCCATGGGGTCACAAGAGTCAGAGACAAGTTAGCGATTAAACAACTTCGCCTGTGATATCCTTCATCATAAAGATTTGTGTTGTTGTTTTAGTTACTTTTCTTGGTTGCAAGCACCTTAACATTTTCAACCTAACGGCAACTCTGCCCCTGGGGAACATTTGGAACGTCTGGAGATTTGTCTGAATGTCACACTGAAAGTGGGGGACAGATCTCCCAGCTTCTAAGTGGGTAGAGGTCAGAGATGCTGCTAGGCATCCTACAATGTGCAGGATGGCCCCACAACTGAGAACTAACCAAGTCTGAAGGTCAGTAGTGCTGAAGTTGAGAAACTCTGCCTCGAGGTAGTGTCTATGCCTCTTGCTCGTCTCTGAACACCCCAGGCCCTGGGCCTGACTGGTGGCACATAGGAGCTAGTCAATTAAATGTCAGTTGGCGGACTGTGCTGGCTTCTCCTCTGCTCCCACTGGGTTTCGATCTGACTCATGGTTGTTCTGCTCTGTGTGCAGCATATGGCCTCACCTAAATGAGTGAGTCAATACAAAGCCTTCCATATGCAAAATACGTGATCTTACGAATGAAATCCAGAGTAGGGACATGGTGATTTCATCTGAAGGCAGAGACTAGTTAAAGACAAGATTGCAGCACGTGCATTTTTTTTTTTTGAGAATGGAAGGCTTCTGCAGTGGGATGGTTCATCGCTCATTCCTAGAGAAGAGGAATAGGGAGGAAGACTTAGTCATGCTTTTACTGATCAAAAGTGTCCTGAAATCCTTTCATTAACTGGATGAAGAATGAAACTGACCCAGTGGGACTTCTGGGCAGTATAAATTAATTATAAATTGTTGCAAACGATCTGGTATCTAGCTCACATGCTTTTGTAGCAAAAGGTCAGAGGAATTCAGTTAAGGCTGTGAAGGAGTGGCTATTAAATAACCAAAGCTGGAGTGTCCTGAACTAAGGCTTCATGTCACCTTTTCAGTGACCACTTGGGCATGGGGACCATGCTGGACTTAGCCTGTCCTGGCCACCACTGTGTCTGACCTTGCGGCTATGTCCAGGATGAGGTGGCAGATTTACAGTTAACAGCCATCGAGGTTTGTCTGGGATTGTCCTACTTTTAGCATGAAAATCCTGTGTCCTGGGAAATTCCTCTCAAGGATGTGAAAATTTTTAACTATAAATTCAACTTCTTTAATAAATAAAGAGCTATTCAAGGTATTTATTACTTCTTGGATGAGTTGTGGTAGTTTATTTTTCAAGGAATTTTTCCATTTTACTTAAGTGGTCACATTTATTGGCATAAAGTTGATTGTAATGTCTCATTTATTATAACTTTATCATCTATAGACTATAATGATATTCTTATTCTTGTTGTTGGTAATTTTTATCTACTTCTTCCTTCTCTCTCTTTTTTTTCCCTCCTGATCAACCTGGCTCAGATTTATTAATTTCATTAATATTCTTTAAAAGCAGCTTTGGTTGATTTTGATTTTTTATTTTCTCTGTTATTTTTCTGTTTTTCATCGACCTCTGACCTTTCTGATTTTCTTTCCTCGACTTACTTTACATTTAATTTGCTCTGTTTATCTAGTATCTTAAGGTAGAAGGTGTCTGACTGTGTTTGTGAATTTCTCCGTTTCTTCTTTCAGCCCTCCTTCTTTCTCCTCCTCCTCTTCCTCTTCTTTTTTTTGGCTTAATGTATTTTTAAACTCTGATATTATGGGCATAAAGACTTAAAAATGTAGTATCATTTGGATAAATTGATCCTTTTCTCATTATGAAGTGGTCTTTTTCATTTCATTTCATTCATTACAAAGAATAGTAATATTCTTTGCTCTTACATGTAATTTGTCTGATGTAAATACAGGCAACCTGACTCATGAAAACTGTGAGTTAATAAACTTAAAAGTTTTTCTTTATTGGAGTGTAGTTGTGTTAGTTATAAACTTGTTTTGTTATAAGGCTCCAATCTTGTGATAATTAGTTATGCAACAGGAGAAGAAAACCAATTCACAGGGTATAGAGTTCTAGGTTAAAGATTTTTTTCTATCTGTTCTGTAAAAGATGTAATCCCACTCTCTGCTTGCTTGCATTATTTCTGAGGAGAAATCTGATTTCTCACATGCCATGCTGACCAGTCCTCTGCTATCTGCTCCTAAGGGACTCTATGCAGTTCTCTGGAGTTTTCTCTTGGGGAAGTGCTTTTCTCTCTGGTACTTTGTCAGAGAAGCCTAGCTGTTCTGTCTCCCTGGACTTCCAGTTTGTCTCCAGGGGGCTTCCTAAATTCTCTCTTAGAGCTGCAGACTGGAGCTCTCCCAAAGCAACCAGCCAGGCCTCTGGTTAATTAGCCCCTGGGCTAATTTGGTTTATTTTCCGACTCTCTGGGAGCACTCTTTCATTGCCTAATGATCAGTCTCTTGAAAACTTGCTTCAAACATTTTTGTTCACTTTTTTTGTTGTTTCAGGCAAGAGGGCATATTCCTACTTTGGCTGGAAGTCCAAGCTTTCTATGTTTTGTGGTCAGATTTCGCTACCATTCTATTTTCTAAAACGATTTATTTTTATCCGTTTAGTTGGCTGTGCTTGGTCTCATTTGTAGCACTTAGGATCTTTGTTGCGGTGTGTGGCATCTTTAGTTACAACACGTGAACTCTTGGTTGTGGCGTGTAGTATGTAGTTCCCTGACCAGGGATGGAACCCAGGCTGCCTGCATTGGGGGTACAGAGTCTCAGCCACTGGACCACCAGGGAAGTCCCTCCTTTCTGGTTTAAACTCATTCTTGGGATTGCAAGGATGAGACATTTTGCTACCTTCCTTTGCTTATCTAATCTGCTTTCCCACAATGCTTTGATGACCCCTATGATTTCCCTGGTGACTCAGACAGTAAAGCATCTGCCTGCAATGCAGGAGACCTGGGTTCAATCCCTGGGTTGGGAAGATCTCTGGAGAAGGAAATGGCAACCCACTCCAATACTCTTGCTTGGAAAATTCCATGGACAGAGGAGCCTGGTAGGTTACAGTCCAAGGGACTGCAAAGAGCCGGACATGACTGAGCAACTTCACTTACTCACTCATGATTTCCCCTGCATTCTGTGACTTAATACATTCTATTTTTACTCACTAATTTTGACTGCCTTTCATCTTCTAATGGAGTCACTGTTTCTTCGGACCGATACTATCTGACATACACACAGTGCATTTCTTCTTCACCTTCCCATCCATTAGTCAAGGCATGGCAGTACCAGCTTCCTGCAACAGACTGAACTGTGTTGCCCCAAATCATATGTTGAAGCCCTAGCCCCCACTAGGATGGTATCTGGAGATGGGGCCTTTGAGAGGCTAAGTTTAGGTGAGATCATGAGAGTGGGACGCCATGATGGCATTAGTGCCTTATAAGAAGAGCTGTCTCTCTCCATGTACACATACTGAGGAAAGGCTCTGTGAAGACACGTTGAGAAGGTGGCTGGCTGCCATCCAGCCAGAACCTTCACCAGAAACCGACTCTGCTGGATCTTAACCTTGGGTGCTCCAGCCTCCAGAATAGGAAGAAAAGACATGTCTGTGCTGAGCCCCCGTCTGTGGCGTTTGTGACTGTTCCTAAGTCGACTGATGGGCCTGCCGTCTTTATGTGAGCAGTCACGCTCTGCCTTCTTACCTAGGCTGCTACTTTGGGTTTTTTCCTCCCCTTCAAGCTATTGTATGACCTGTGTATTTTTTCCTCGCCTCTTTTTAGCCCCCGCACTACTGGAGGCCAAGCCCTCTTCATCTTGAGTCTATAGGAACCTCCACTCTACACATGATGCAATGGCGTTTCTAGACAGCACAGTCCCCATCATGGCCCACCTCTTCCAGTGTACATCCAGTGGCTCCCGTTGCCCTCGGAAATGGTCTTCAGAGTTTTTGAGTTCCTTCTTCCATGATGCCTGTTTCAGTATGTTGGATGCATTTTCTCCTCTCTGCCCTGATAAGAGGTTAGTTTTCTCCTCTGGTCTTTGTACATATCACTTTCTTCCTTGTAACACGCTGTGAACTGCTGTCTCCTTCAGTTCAGTTCAGTCGCTCAGTCGCGTCCAACTCTTTGTGACCCCATGAATCGCAGCACGCCAGGCCTCCCTGTCCATCACCAAGTCCCGAAGTTTACCCAAACTCATGTCTCCTTACTAGCCTGCAGACTCCGTGATGGTGCACCAGGACCAGAGCCCCTCACAGAGTCTCCTCCCGATGAGGTACTCACTAAATGCCTACACCAGCATTTCGCAGTGTCTTAGAATGGTTTGGATTTTAAAATGACATTAAAGGTTTTTTAAAGAAAAGAACAGAAAATCAAAATAATAATCATACCCTAATATAACTCCTTGTTTTTGCACCTCACCCCTCTGTCTCTGCATCTGTGTTTTCAGAGCTAGATTCATAATAAATATGTAAATCAAAGTTCTTTTTTCTTAAATGTACCACCTTGCATGTTTCCTCCTGTATTTAGCATTATCAATTTTAAGTGACTATAACATCCCACCATGTAGAAGTACCTTAACTTACTAGGTTCTATTAGGATTTATTGGATTCATGAAATGTGAATCAACGTCAGGTTTCCCCTTGTTCAGGGAAGCTGACTCTATTTTGGCCTCAGTTATGTTCCTCCAATTGAAATAACTAGTTTAGCCCTTTAGGAGTCCCTGGTGGCTCAGAGGTTAAAGCATCTGCCTGGAATGCAGGAGACCTGGGTTCGATCCCTGGGTCAGGAAGCTCCCCTGGAGAAGGAAAATGGCAACCCACTCCAGTACTCTTTGCCTGGAGAATCCCATGGAGGGAGGAGCCTGGTAGGCTACAGACTTTGGGATCACAAAGAGTTGGACACGACTGAGCAACTTCACTTTCACTTTAGCCCTTTAACTGGTTTCCATGAGAAATAAAGCCAGCCAAGCACTTTCAGGCCATTTTAACCAAAGATCTAGGCTTCCAAATGGTGATAATGGTAAAGAACCCACCTGCCAATGCAGGAGACATAGAGACTCGGATTCGATCCCTGGGTTGGGAAGATCCCCGGGAGGAGGACATGGCAACCCACTCCAGTATTCTTGCCTGGAGAATCCCAGAGAAGCCTGGTGGGCTACAGTCGCCAGGATCACAAAGAGTCAGACATGACTGAAGTGACTTAGCATGCACGCATGCAACTTAAGATCTTTGAGCCTAGTCAGGGATTGCCTTGCATAGTGCAGGGCCCTTTGCTTGGAAAATCCTCAGTAACCACAATCTCTCCTCTACAGAGAACCCCTAATCCAACTCTTGCTCGGCCCTTTCCCGTATCCTGTGTCCAGTCTTCCTTCTCAGTTTCCCTAGAATTCAGCTTTTTCATCCTTGTGTGATTTAGGGAAAATCACTTTGCTCCAGCAACCTCTTTTGGTAAAACAGAGTCCTCCAGTTATGAGATGCTCCCTCCTTGACAGATGCAAAACATAGGGCGTTATAAATAACATTCCACGAGCCGCCTGCCATTCCCCAACCCTTCCCACTTTGCATGGGCTGCAAAGAAGAAAGTGGTGAGCATAACGTGAGGCTTGCTCCATGCTCCCACCGCTCTTGGGGTGAAGCTTAGACCAGGTCTCTCTGGATGCTCTGTCTATAAGCCCCCATAGCTCCCAACCCAANTGCAGGAGACGTAAGCGACGTGGCTTTGGTCCCTGAGTTGGGAAGATTCCCTGGAGGAGGGCATGACAATCCACTCCGGTATTCTCGCCTAGAGAATCCCATACAAAGGACCCTGGTAGGCTACCGTCCATAAGGTTGCAAAGGTTGGACATGACTGAAGCGACTGAGCACGCACACAGAGGTGTATGAGAACCAGCGTCTCCCCTTGTCCCGCCTTCCTCCTTCTGTCTCCCTGTAGTCACTGGGGAGACAGCCACATATAATTTCCTGTCTGCAAGAAGGCCAAAGCACAGGAGTGACAGGTGCTTTATGGCCGCTTAACCGCAACCTCAAGATCTCAGTGCAAGAATAAGTGCTTACCGAGCTCAGGCATTTGTGAGTTGGCTGGAGGCTGGCTGATCTAGGTTGGCCACAGCTGGAACCGTTACTTGTGTTCTCCTCCCGGGATGGGCAGCCCAGGCAGGGCTTGTCCTCCTCCTGGTGTGGGGAGCAGTTCACCAGGGCAAGCAGAAACAATCCAGGTTTCTTAAGACCTAGGCTTGGACTGTGCACGTGGTCACTTTGCCTCATTCTATTGATCAATGCAAGTCACGTAACTCAGCTTTGAAAAATCTGGGGACGGAGAAATATGCTCTGCCTTGATGGGGGGTGGGGGGAGGGTGGAAAAATCCCAAAGTGACAAAGGGTGTGGACAAAGTGGGGCAATAATGCAGTTGGTTATGATCATGTGCTAACCGATTAGAGCAGTGAAGCCTTTGTATTAGCACACTTTCTGTCGCCGGTATCAGAAACACTCCTCACATGAGCCCAGGCTCCTGTGGCTGGCAAGCCCAGGAGCTGTCTGACTGTGTATGGCTGGGTCTGGAGGTTTGGATAGTGAGGTCAGCACTCTCTCTGTTTTGTTCTTTTGGCCTGGTTTCTGAGTGTGTTGGCTTCACCCTGCTGATGGCTTTAACGCAATGAGATAAATGAGTCTGGCAGTTCCAGGCTTTCTCAGCCTTTACTGCTGCCATTGGAGGAAAAGAGATGCCCCTGACACCCTGTGAACATAGGCCAAAGTCTTAGAGAAGGCTTTGATTGGCTCAGGCTAGGCCATGTGCTCATTTCTGATCCAATCATGCTGCCAAGAGAGATGGAGCATTCTGACTGTCAAGTCTGTGTCACTTGTCCGGTCCTGTGTTAAAAGAGCTGAAGGTCCTGTGATAGGCAGTTCAGTTCAGTTCAGTTCAGCCGCTCAGTCGTGTTTGACTCTTTGTGACCCCGTGAACCACAGCACGCCAAGCCTCCCTGTCCCTCACCAACTCCCGGAGTCCACCCAAACTCATGTCCATCGAGTCAGTGATGCCATCCAACCATCTCATCCTCTGTCATCCCCTTCTCCTCCTGCCCTCAATCTTTCCCAACATCAGGGTCTTTTCAAATGAGTCAGCTCTTTGAATCAGGTGGACAAAGTATTGGAGTTTCGGCTTCAACATCAGTCCTTCCAATGAACACCCAGGACTGATCTCCTTTAGGATGGACTCATTGGATCTCCTTGCAGGCCAAGGGACTCTCAAGAGTCTTATCCAACACCACAGTTTAAAAGTATCAATTCTTGGGTGCTCAGCTTTCTTTATAGTCCAACTGTCACATCCATACATGACCACTGGAAAAACCTTAGCCTTGACGGACCTTTGTTGGCAAAGTATGTCTCTTCTTTCTAATATGCTGTCTAAGTTGGTCATAACGTTCCTTCCAAGGAGTAAGCGTTTTTTAATTTCATGGCTGCAGTCACCATCTGCAGTGATTTTGGAGCCCAGAAAAATAAAGTCAGCCACTGTTTGTGATAGGCAAGCCAGGCACAAATAAAGTAGGGGGAAAGGCAGTTCACCTAAAGGAACAGAAGAGTATTTTCACCAAAAGGGAGAGGAGGGGTGGGCTGGGCACCAGTGAGCATTAGAGGTCACTTCAGTACAGGGTCCAGTGGGGACAGAAAGGAAGGAAGGGGATGACCCTACTATTTGNTGATAGGCAAGCCAGGCACAAATAAAGTAGGGGGAAAGGCAGTTCACCTAAAGGAACAGAAGAGTATTTTCACCAAAAGGGAGAGGAGGGGTGGGCTGGGCACCAGTGAGCATTAGAGGTCACTTCAGTACAGGGTCCAGTGGGGACAGAAAGGAAGGAAGGGGATGACCCTACTATTTGCCTGTGGCAGGAGATGTAAGAGACATGGATTTTGTTCCTGGGTTGGGAAGATCCCCTGGAGGAAGATCCCCATGGCAATCCACTCCAGTATTCTTGCCTGGAGAATCCCATGGACAGAGGAGCCTGGCTGGCTATAGTCCATAGGGTTGCAAAGAGTAGGACGTGACTGAAGCAACTTAGCATGCATGCATGGCAGACACATCCTATTGCCTTTGGTGGTAAGAGCACATGGGTCAGTGATGTGTTTGAGGCAATAGGTCATCACCAGGAAAGAGTGCTGGTCTGGCAGGCAAAAGATAGGGTTTATGACCCAAGCCCCACTGGCCCCACCCAATTAGGGTTAACGATGGACTGAGCCAGCTAGGTCAAGACAGATGCCAAACGGGGTCACTAGATCTATAAGGTCCCCCTGGTCCTGTGCTTTGTGACTCTGACTTTGAGCGTGATCATAGGATGGCCTGGGATATCTCAAGGGTGCTTTCCCACCTCAAGTGTGTGGACAGAGGGTCAGGCAGGGGGCTGCCAAAGCTCCTGACGCTACTTGGTTAACACCTATACTGACACAGATTTTGGTTTTCAGAGCAGAGTTTAGAGGGGATCACGGGATGCAGATGTTTTAACTCCAAGTTTTACTGGCCATCACTGTCTGTATGTCTAGCACTAGGTAGGGAATTGGTGTTACAAACTCACAAGCTGAACATCATCCCTCCTTTCAGAAAGAAGTCCGGGGTTTCAGTCTTGGGCAAGTCACAGCCTGGTTGCATCTCTGTTTCCTCATTTATAAAGTGGGGATGATATCAACACTGCTTACATCAAAGGGTTGCAGGTTCCGTTTACAGAAAAGCAAGTGTGTGGCAGTATTCTGTTTTCTATAAAAGCATCATACACACGTGATGGATTATATTAAGACAGAAAAGTGAAAGTGTTAGTTGCTCAGTCATGTCCAGCTCTTTGTGACCCCATGGACTTTAGCCTACCAGGCTTCTCTGTCCATGAATCTCCAGGCAAGAATACTGGAGTGGGTAGCCATTCCCTTCTCCAGGGGATTTTCTTGACCCAGGGATTGAACATGAGTCTCCCACATTGCAGGCAGATTCCTTACCATCTGAGCCACAAGGGAAGCCCTGTATTAAGATAGATCCTTATCTAATTCAGATCCAATGATTCCACCTCTTTAGTGACACTCTCAGGATCCCCAGAAAGTATCCATCAAGCTGACACAGGAAAACCATGATAGAAGCAACGTGACCTCGGCAGGCCACGTGGTGTATCTGAGAGAGGACTCATGATCGCAAATCTCCGCTCCTTACCTGGAGCCCGTTTAGTGGAAACCTTTGGTCTGAAAGTAAGACTCAGCCCCTGGTGAATGGCCTTATCAAGCATCCTTGGTGTCGGGAGTGTGCTATGAGGAAAGAGAGGCCTTGCGATGATGGTTCTCTCCTAGGGGCCCCCTGCCCTCAACCTCACTCACCTCTTGTCTCTTGCCTGGCATTTCCTTTTCCTCTCATTGGGCCCTTTCTTAAGGGTCTGGTCCTTTATTTATTTATTTATTTTATTATTTTTGGGCTGTACCATGAGACATGTGGGATCTTAGTTCCCTGACCGGGGATCGAACCTCTGTCTGTTGCAGTGGGAGCACAGAGTCTTAACCACTGGGAATTCCCAGGTCTGGCCCTTTTAATAGCACCTCTGCCCCATGGGAGGGGCAAAGGGATGAGACATAGGCCTAGTGCCTGGGGGCACCTTGGCCAGACTAAGTCTCTCAGGGTAATCAAGCTGGCCCTTCTGGGATTGGGATAGAAGGANTCTTAACCACTGGGAATTCCCAGGTCTGGCCCTTTTAATAGCACCTCTGCCCCATGGGAGGGGCAAAGGGATGAGACATAGGCCTAGTGCCTGGGGGCACCTTGGCCAGACTAAGTCTCTCAGGGTAATCAAGCTGGCCCTTCTGGGATTGGGATAGAAGGAGCCACACACTGTAGAACTTGCATTCTACTTGCTTTGGTGAGGGACTTGGAGAGGTTGCAGTAAAGACACACATGTGGGTCTACAGAAATGCATAAACTGAAGGAAAACTATATGGATAACAAGAGATCTGTAAACGGGAACAAAAAAGTAATGGCTTGTGATTGAGGTCTAAATTTGGCCCTGAACTTCCTGGCAGACAAGATGAAAAGAGAAATATGATGGGTTTCTTAGTATCTTGAAATAAATGAAGTGTTTGGAGAAGGCAAGTGTTTTTCCCTTGGCACAAAGTTTCTAGGAAAACTTTATCACCTGGATCTGTATATTAAAGACAACGAGAACTTGAAATCCAACACACAGGGGCAAGTACCCAGGGTCTTGTGCTCACGAGAAACACCTAGACGCACTGTGGACTCTGCTGTTTCAGTGTCTGTGTTCCCTGCTAGACTGTGGGCTTTGTGCAGACACGAATCTGGTTTGTCTGGCTGATGGCTGGGCCTCTGCGAGACAGATGTCTCTAAATGTGTTAGGAGAATTTAATAGGTAGTATTTTATGAGAAAAACAAATATTTCGTGGGTAATCAGAGGGACAGCTAAGCCTGACCTGTATTGTCAGTTGGTGGGGAGATGGTGTCCTGGGTCAAGAGGCAGCTTATGGAGACTTGAAGGACTCCTGGGAGTTAGGAGAAGGGCAAGAGCTGAAACCTGCTCAGGAGGAGAGAATAGTAAATGAAAGCCAGAGAGAAGGAGAGAACCAGCTGGTGTAAGAAGTGGAACCCGGGCTCTGTGTGGAGGCAGCGGGGAGGGGGGTAGGTGGAAACCCAAGTGGATAGAAGATAGAGTTTGCCTGAAAGGCAGTGGGGGTGAGGACCCCTGAAGTGTCAGACACGATGGCTCGGTAGTGGGTTCCAGGGGTCGAGCTCTGGTGTCTCCAGGCTCAGAACTAGAGGACCAGGCTAGCAGGTGCCCAGGATTGAGACCTCTACTGAGAGCCTCAAGTGCCCATTCCTGCCCGACTGTCAGCTCCACGAGGGCAGGCAAGCTGGTCTCATCACCCCAAACCCCTTCATCTCGTGTTGCAGTTTGCGAGAGAGCTCGGCAGCGCTCCATCTCTTACCCAAGGTCTGAGTCAACTGAGGAAGAACTCAGAGAGCAGGCAGATGGAAGCCAAAGTGTTCTCTTTCTTGCTGTACGGAGGTGGTATTTGCAAACATGGCTGGGGCTAATTCCCCAGAGACAGCTAGTGCGGTCCTCCAGGAATGGGGGCAGGTCGCTTGTAAACTTCCATGTCGCTTGTAAACTGGGCAGCCAACCAAGGGAGGGGCTGGCCTGAGCTTGCCCTTCTCTGCCTCCAAACTCCTCATCGGAGCAAGTCTCTCCTCCTCCCTAGGGATGACTGAGGAGGCAGAGGAAGGTTTGCTCATGGAGCACCTACCACATCAGAAGCCAGAATCCCTCTTGCCTGGTTCTTGGCACATAGGAGCCACTCAAAGAACTCTTACTGAGGGACCAGGTAGGTATACAGTGTGTGCTACATATTGAAAAAACTGTTCTCTACCTACCTGACCATCAGAAGGTAGACTTGCTTTCTGTGTTTAAAACCACTGCCACCAGCAGACCAATGCTGCCTCTCCCTGAGCGAGGCCATCCACCCTCCACCCCCTGGCTCTGGGCTCTTTGGCTTCTGGTCATTAGGCCCTTGGGGTTCCACTGCCTGGCCTGACTCCTTGGAATTGGTGGGTGCTGGTGTCTGTGTGTTGTCCCTCTGTATGGCTGTGGCCCTGCGGTCATCAAGGAGTCACCTGCCATGTCATCCCATAGGTGAGTGTGTGCTGAGGGCTGCCAGCTCTCAGCGCTGGCCATTGAGGCCCACATGGGCCTGACAGCAGTGGGGCAAAGGGCAGCCCAGATTTGGGTGCCTGGAAAATGCCCTATGGCCAGTGAATTTGCAAAGGGAGGTAGGGGACTCATTAATATTTGTGTCTTAGAATTAATACCTGAACTGAATTCAGAGTTTCTCTTACCAGTCTCCCCCAGATAGGAAGTTGAGAAAAGAGAAGAGAGAAAAGCCATACATCAGTACATAAGGACTAAACTCCCATGAGGTGGGGGAGGTTTCAAGCTCTTAGTCNGTTTCTCTTACCAGTCTCCCCCAGATAGGAAGTTGAGAAAAGAGAAGAGAGAAAAGCCATACATCAGTACATAAGGACTAAACTCCCATGAGGTGGGGGAGGTTTCAAGCTCTTAGTCTCAGGGACCTCCGTCTGTGCAGCCAGGGGCTTGGGAGGCCAGAGAGGGGACACTTCCTTCCTGAGTCCTTCCTGGCTTTTCCGTCTTGGGGAGGGAAGGAGCAACTCCTTTCACATGGGTCCTGATGCCAGATTTCCTGTTGATTGGCCAGAGGGAGAGGAGAGGGGCTGAGCATGAGGGAAATTCTCGAGTTTATTTTTCTCTCCACAGGAATCCATAATGTGAGTGCATTCATTTCCTGTTGCCGCTGTAATGAATTACCACAAACTCANTGGGTCCTGATGCCAGATTTCCTGTTGATTGGCCAGAGGGAGAGGAGAGGGGCTGAGCATGAGGGAAATTCTCGAGTTTATTTTTCTCTCCACAGGAATCCATAATGTGAGTGCATTCATTTCCTGTTGCCGCTGTAATGAATTACCACAAACTCAGAGACTTAACATGATACAAATTCATTCTCTTACAGTCCGAGGTCAGAAGTCTTCTAATCAAGATGTTGGCAGGGCAGTCTTCCACCTGGGGGCTGTAGGGGAGAATGTATTCCTTTGCTATTTCCAGCTCCTTGAGGCCGCCTGCATTCCTTGGCTTATGGCCCCATCCTCCATCTCCAAAGTCAGCAGTGTGGCGTCTTCAAACCTCTTCCTCAGCTTCTATTCTCACATCACCTTTTCCTCTCTCATCTTCACACCTCCTTCATCTAAGGATCCTTTTGATTACATTGGGTCACCAGGATAAATCTCTCCAGCTTGAGGTCCTTAACTTAATCACATCTGTTGAGTCCTTTTTTTGGGTGGGTGGTAAGGTGCCATATTCACAGGTTCTAGGGAACAGGACATGGACATCTTTGGGGGTGGTGGTCATTATTTGGCTCAGTGTTTTCCAGATGAGTGGTCTACAATGTCCTGGCACTCTGTGGTTTATGGGGTGGGGAAGAGGGGCCAGCTGAGAAGCATATCCACCTTCGATTATGAGAAGCTATATTTTGTTTCTGGTATCTATTTGGGTCCCGTGAAAGTTTTCATTTGAAGAAGTCTGCAGACCAGATTTAGTCCAATCCCTTTAGAACGAGGCCCAGAGAAGGCAGGTGATTCACCCAACGGTGAACAACTAAAGATAGCAGTTGTTGTTTAGTTGCTAAGTTGTGTCTGACTCTTTTGTGACTCCCTGGACTATAGCCCACCAGGCTCCTCTGTCCATGGGATTTCCCAGGCAAGAATCCTGGAGTGAGTTGCCATGTCCTTCTCCAAAGGATCTTCTTGACCCAGGGACCGAACCCTCATTTGCAGCATTGGCAGGTGGATTCTTTACCACTGAGCTACCAGGGCAGCCCCAGAAATGGCAGAGCCAGCGCTAAACTCTGATCTCTTGACTCCCAGGTGAGTGCTCCTTCTGCCCACCCCTCTCAGGGATAAAACACCAACCAAACTAGGAAGGGGTGCCTGTGTGTGTGGTGTTTGCCCTCCTTTACCGGCACAACCATCTTGAGTGGAAAGCAGGGGACATTGTTTTCTTGCCCCTGTTTACTGTGAGGAAGGCCCTGCCTGGTGAGACCAGGTGGGGTTCCTGGAGTGTACCCAGGAAGGGAGCAGAACCAGACAGGCCCTCCTTCTCCCCACGTGGCCTCTCCATCCTCTTCCTCCTGTCCCCAGATCTGGCTCCGGCTAATTGAAATTGGTGGCGAGTCAGACACTCAGCCGCATCCCCATCCTGGGGCTTCTGGGCCGCAGATTGTCATTAAATTAACCGTGAAGATTTTCCGTGCGGGCTGGGAGGCAGTGACGCAGGGGACGGCAGCTATCNGTTTCTCTTACCAGTCTCCCCCAGATAGGAAGTTGAGAAAAGAGAAGAGAGAAAAGCCATACATCAGTAGATAAGGACTAAACTCCCATGAGGTGGGGGAGGTTTCAAGCTCTTAGTCTCAGGGACCTCCATCTGTGGAGCCAGGGGCTTGGGAGGCCAGAGAGGGGACACTTCCTTCCTGAGTCCTTCCTGGCTTTTCCCTCTTGGGGAGGGAAGGAGCAACTCCTTTCACATGGGTCCTGATGCCAAATTTCCTGTTGATTGGCCAGAGGGAGAGGAGAGGGGCTGAGCATGAGGGAAATTCTCTCAAGTTCATTTTTCTCTCCACAGGAATCCATAATGTGAGTGCATTCATTTCCTGTTGCCGCTATAATGAATTACCACAAACTTANCATGGGTCCTGATGCCAAATTTCCTGTTGATTGGCCAGAGGGAGAGGAGAGGGGCTGAGCATGAGGGAAATTCTCTCAAGTTCATTTTTCTCTCCACAGGAATCCATAATGTGAGTGCATTCATTTCCTGTTGCCGCTATAATGAATTACCACAAACTTAGAGACTTAACATGATACAAATTCATTCTCTTACAGTCCGAGGTCAGAAGTCTTCTAATCAAGATGTTGGCAGGGCAGTCTTCCACCTGGGGGCTGTAGGGGAGAATGTATTCCTTTGCTGTTTCCAGCTCCTTGAGGCTGCCTGCATTCCTTGGCGTATGGCCCCATCCTCCATCTCCAAAGGCAGCAGTGTGGCGTCTTCAAACCTCTTCCTCAGCTTCTATTCTCACATCACTTTCTCCTCTCTCATCTTCACGCCTCCTTCATCTAAGGATCCTTGTGATTACATTGGGTCACCAGGATAAATCTCTCCAGCTTGAGGTCCTTAACTTAATCACATCTGTTGAGTCCTTTTTTTGGGGGGGGGGGTAAGGTGCCATATTCACAGGTTCTAGGGAACAGGACATGGACATCTTTGGGGGTGGTGGTCATTATTTGGCTCAGTGTTTTCCAGATGAGTGGTCTACAATGTCTCGGCACTCTGTGGTTTATGGGGTGGGGAAGAGGGGCCAGCTCAGAAGCATATCCACCTTCGATTATGAGAAGCTATATTTTGTTTCTGGTATCTATTTGGGTCCCGTGAAAGTTTTCATTTGAAGAAGAAGTCTGCAGACCAGATTTAGTCCAATCCCTTTAGAACGAGGCCCAGAGAAGGCAGGTGATTCACCCAACGGTGAACAACTAAAGATAGCAGTTGTTGTTTAGTCGCTAAGTTGTGTCTGACTCTTTTGTGACCCCCTGGACTATAGCCCACAGGCTCCTCTGTTCATGGGATTTCCCAGGCAAGAATCCTGGAGTGAGTTGCCAATCCTTCTCCAAAGGATCTTCTTGACCTGGGGACCGAACCCTCATCTGCAGCATTGGCAGGTGGATTCTTTACCACTGAGCTACCAGGGAAGCCCCAGAAATGGCAGAGCCAGCGCTAAACTCTGATCTCTTGACTCCCAGGTGAGTGCTCCTTCTGCCCACCCCTCTCAGGGATAAAACACCAACCAAACTAGGAAGGGGTGCCTGTGTGTGTGGTGTGTGCCCTCCTTTACCGGCATAACCATCTTGAGTGGAAAGCAGGGGACATTGTTTTCTTGCCCCCATTTACTGTGAGGAAGGCCCTGCCTGGTGAGACCAGGTGGGGTTCCTGGAGTGTACCCAGGAAGGGAGCAGAACCAGACAGGCCCTCCTTCTCCCCACGTGGCCTCTCCCTCCTCTTCCTCCTGTCCCCAGATCTGGCTCCGGCTAATTGAAATTGGTGGCGAGTCAGACACTCAGCCGCGTCCCCATCCTGGGGCTTCTGGGCCACAGATTGTCATTAAATTAACCGTGAAGATTTTCCGTGCGGGCTGGGAGGCAATGACGCAGGGGACGGCAGCTATCATTTGCTCCTCTGGCCCGGCTCCTCTGAGCTGCCCTCAGCGCCTGGAGATGCGATAATTTAATTGGGGAGCACTGCTGCCCCCAGCCTGGGCTGGGCCCAGACACCCGGTCCAACCTCCCCGCAGCCAGACAGATTTGCGAAATGGAACAATTAAATCTAAAGCGAGCTGTCTGAACTGATTTTCCCCCTTCATCCTCAGCCAGTTCTGCAAGCCCTCTTCCTGGCCTTGTCTTCATTAGAGGACGAGACAGCCTGGACAGGACTCAAATGGTTCCAAATGGTGTGCTCTGTGCCCTGAAACACCAGCTTCTGTGACACCCCCCACCTGCCTGTGTCGCTCGGATGTCCCTCTCCTGCTTTGTCCAGAGTCAGAAACTCTGGGGCATGCCCTGTGACTTCAGGGGCTGGGCTGCTGTGTCAGCTGCACAGCTGTGCTGGACTGACTCCAGACCCAAAGTGAGTGGCCTCCCCTGGAGCTATGTGGGCAGCACCCCTATTCATGGCTCACTTCAGGCCAGGAAGAAAGAAGGGATCATTCATGTGGATGGAGCTTCTGCTCCGACTCTGTGTCTGTGCTTAGTGGTGATGGAGGAAGGAGAAACGACTTCCCGCTCCACCAGACAAGGAAGCTCCTTCCACCCGTCACTTCTGTTGGACCTGATAAATNAGTTGCCTGAGTCTCAGGGACAGGAATCTGAATGGAAAGTAGAGGTCAGTCCTGGCCTTTGGAGTCCCTCAGGACCAACTACCCAGCTGCCCTCAGGAGGAGGGCCTCTGTGTGGGGGCAGGAGCAAGTCATCCACTGGACCTTGACGGCCCTGAGGCCATGACATTCCTGCTCTACCTGGGGCATGTTGCTGATCACACGGCAGAGTCATTTCAAAGGCCATTGTTGCTTGTCCTATGGCAAGAGGCACCCCAGGGGAGGGACTGGGCCCTAGGGGACATTAATAGGCTGACCTTTAGAAGGAATTTCAAGGTTGGAATTTTAGGGTTAACATCAAACTGCTCTGTAACAGCTGAGGGAAGGCAGGTCGTCCCAGTGGTGACCTATACTTTGTCCCTGGAATTGCTGAGGGACTCAAATGATCTGCCATTTATATNCCCTAGGGGACATTAATAGGCTGACCTTTAGAAGGAATTTCAAGGTTGGAATTTTAGGGTTAACATCAAACTGCTCTGTAACAGCTGAGGGAAGGCAGGTCGTCCCAGTGGTGACCTATACTTTGTCCCTGGAATTGCTGAGGGACTCAAATGATCTGCCATTTATATGTTGAACCAGGTCACATGCAATGATGCTTGTATCTTCCCCTGCAATCTTTTTTTTTTTTTTTAATTTTAATTGGAGGCTAATTACTTTACAATACTGTGGTAGTTTTTGCTATATATTGACATGAATCAGCCATGGGTGTACATGTGTTCCCCATCCTGAACCCCCCTCCTACCTCCCTCCCCATTCCATCCCTCTGGGTCATCCCAGTGCACCAGCCCTGGGCACCCTGTCTCATGCATCGAACCTGGACTGGTGATCTGTTTCACGTATGATAATATACATGTTTCAATGCTATTCTCTCAGATCATCCCACGCTCACCTTCCAGCAATCTTAAGGCTAAGTTTTTTTCCTTTAACTCATGCTTGGGCTGTACTTCAACTTGTGTTAAGTTACATCTCATCTAGGCTCTCTCAACTTTGATAGCTGGAAATGCCAGAGTGTAATATTGTGGTATATGTGTGCCTGTGTGCGTCAAGTCGCTTCAGTCATGTCTGACCTTTGTGACCCAGTGGACTGTAATACAGCAGGCTCCTCTGTCCATGGGATTCTCCAGGCATTAGGGGAGATAATACTGTCCATGTATTCTCAAGAATACTTGAGTAGGTTGCCCTGCCCTCCTCCAGAGGATCTTCCCGATTCAGGGATTGAACCTGCACTGGCAGGGGGCTCTTTACCACTAACACCACCCATACAAACACATGTCTCTATGCGTGTATCTATGAAGGAATAATACACAGGCCCTCAGGGCATCTGGGAATATCTGGAGCCACACTTTTTTTTTTTTTTTTTTCCGTCTCAGGTGTACATGAGTTCCCAATCTTGAATGCACCCCCCCACCTCCCACCCCATATCAACTCTCTGGATCATCCAGCCACACAGTTTTAAAAAATATTTATTTATATTTTTATTTTGCTGAGCCAGGTCTTAATGCTGCAGGATCTTCCATCCTGATTGTGGCAGTGGGATCTTTAGTTGCAGCATGGAAACTCTTAGTGGTGGATCTTAGGATCTAGTCCCCTGACCAGGGATTGAACCTGGGCCCCTTGCAGTGGGAGCACAGAGTCTCAGTCACTGGACCACCAGGGCAGTCCCAGCCAGTTCTTTGAAGAAGCTCAGACTGTCTTCAGCAAGGTTGCCCCTGCCTCCTATCACGTTTTTTGTCTCTGAATAGCGAGCACAATTCACCAAGAAACCCAGAGTCTGCTGTCACTTACCCACACACATGATTCACCAATAGGCCGTGTTGATTCTATTGCCCGTGTGGCTCTGGGACCCTTCCCACCATCTCTTGCTCAGAGACATGACTGCCTCCTCGTGGGCCACTGGCCTCTGCCCTCTGTTTCGGCTGCATCTCTGACTGCTCCCCTCTGGTCCCTGTGGCCCAGCCATTCCAAGACCTCTTGGCTCCCTGAAAACGTCAGGTTCCTTCCTATGTCCGCATTCCTTTCCTTGGAGCTGAGTATTTCTCTAACCAAACTGGATTATTTTCACTGATTCCTCCGGATTCAGAGCAGACAGCCTTGCTCATTGCTATTGTCCACATTCCCCATGTTGTTACACGTGCTAAGTCGCTTCAGTCATGTTTAACTCTTTGCGACCCCATGGACTGTAGCCTGCCAGGCTCCTCTGTCCGTGGGATTTTCCCGGCAAGAATACTGGAATGGGTTGCCATGCCCTCCTCCAGGGGATCTTCCTGACCCAGGGACCAAATCCACATCTCAGTGTCTCCTGCACTGGCAGGTGGGTTTTTTTTTTAACCACTAATGCCCCATAGTCTTCATTATAATTGGGTCCATGCTTGTATAGGAGTCTATCAGCAGGCATCCCTACAGCTCATCACCACATATTATTGGGTATAAAACATGTGTTCTCTGTTCCCCCAGTGTACATAAGCTGCGTAGAGTTTCCTTGATCTTTGGGAGGCAAGGTAGAGTCATAATTAAGACTGTCTCTAGGTTTGGATCTTGGCTCTACTGCTGTATAAATGTTGTCAAACTCTGTCTCAAGTTTATCATCTATAAAATGGGCATAAAAATAGTATCGCTCTCATAGGCTTATGAGAATTAAATGAGAAAACACATAAGTATTTAGAATAGTGTCTGGCATAAAGTGCTCATGTATCATAACCTATTGTTTTTCTTTTTATTGTGTTTTTGAATTTGATCCTGACCGATCTATTCCTAGAAGTAAGATTACTGAATCAAAGGTGAGAAGGTTTTTATGGCTCTTGAAATGTTTTGACAAATTGCTTTTGAAAAGACCGCCACTTTCATTCCCATCAGCAATGTCCAAGCAACAGCTGGTTGCTTTCTCCTGTCTTTCTGCTTAAGTATATACTATTGTTCAAAGAGCAGATCTTTGGAGATGAAAACCATGATGGACTCCATCTCTGGGCTTGGGACTCTCCACCTACCCCCTCCCATTTAGCTCAATCCTCCACTCCCAGACTAGAAGGCTCTCTCTTGCTTTGAGTGTTCCCTGTGCTGCTTGGCACTGCATTTTTTTTTTTTTTTTTTGTAATTGTGTGGTGTTACAATGATTTACTGAGATATTAACTTATCTGTCGCTCCTATTGTGATCATTGTCATTCCCTCTCCATTTCAAGATGGCAGCCAAGCTTGTTCCCTGCCACTCCTGGGTTTTGTAT
>SJYA01003046.1:1115337-1141689 GCA_006410615.1 Neotragus moschatus
TCTTGGACCTGATAGCAGAGTGCACTCCCAGCTGTGATACAAGGCCTAATGGGAGGAATAAGAGGACTGTAGTACAACCTTGGACAGCTGACTTCCAGAACTTTGATATGGGAAACTGAGACCTGGGATACTTATGATACTTTTTAGTTTTGTTTTTTCCCCCCCTTTTAAAAGAAGTATTTATTTGTCTGCACCAGGTCTTAGCTGCAGCATGCAGGATCTTTGATCTTGGCTTTGGCATGTGGGATCTAGTTCCCTGACCAGGGATTGAACCTGGGCCCTCTACATTGGGAGTCCAGAGTCTTAGCCACTGGACTACCAGGGAAGTCCCTAGTTTTCTGATTCATGCAGCCAAATTTGTTTCCAGAGACTAGAACCACCTACTGGGATTTTGTGAGGCTACTCAGGATAGGTAGTGAAGAGGAGAATGATAGCAGGTGGAAGCAAGCCAGGAGGTTGTGCAGAAGACAGGCCAGTTGGGAAGGGGATGGAGAGTAAAGATAACATGTCTAAAGGCAGGGTGGCTGATGCAGAAGACAGGCTATGAGGTGTGCTGGGAGAAAATGTACATTGTTTTTTAAGGAAGCCCATAATGCATAAGACAGCACCCCCCTCACCATGACAAGGGATTATCCAGGATGAGTTGGTGATACCCTGATAACCTCACCAGGAAAGTAATGGGAGCTCTATCGGGTCTGTGGTACCAAAGAGGCACCATACACACAGACTCAGTACAAGTCCTTCCAGTTACAGCTTCAGTCCATCTCTGATCTCGTCCTTCAATCACATCCTAATCGTTTCCCCACTGTCCCCCATTCTCAAGCGTGGAACTATAAAGCCGAGAGCTTTCCAAACTGTGACACACATGTGAAGCCTCCAGCGATCTTGTTAACTTGCAGATTCCGGTCCGGGGAGTCCGGGATGCAGCTGGAGAGTCTGCATCTCTAACATCATGAGTGATGCGGTTGCTGCTGGTCCCCAGGCCAGATATGAGTAACAGCAAGCCCATGCGTCGCTCTTCCTCTAATGAATGTTTACTTCCTGCATGTGGTTTTCCTTTTGTAATCACATCACTGACATGCTGGGGGCGGCCTGTTTTGTCACTGGGATACCCTGGAGAGGGACTGCGAGTTCAGTCTCAGCTGGACCCTCTGCTCTGCTGGCCTCATTCCAACTTGGCTTGCCTCCTCTTGAGGTTGTAAGAATGTAAACAAAAAGCCCAGGAGATTTGATGCAGTGATGCCGGCCAGTTCCTGCGAGTTATTCTGTCAGTTTTGTCCAATAGCTCCTCTGAATGGACTCACATAACATACTTCATCTCTATTAACTAAGCCTAAGAAATTTCCCTCCTAAAATAAAACTTTTAAATTTTTGATGAATAGTATTCAACTCTCCCACCAAATAACAGTATTTCTAAAATTTCATATATCTCTATAAAAAAGAAGTTGACTGCAACACCCTTAGCTCATGATCAGCATTCCCTGTTAACCAACACCAGCAAGTTACTCAACTGGCTGAGCTTCACTTTATGCACACGAAAAACGGAGCTAATAATTCCTACTTTGCAGTGTGGTAGGCATTACCTACAATCATGCTCTCTTTCTCTTGCTGTCTGATTTGGCTTAATCAGATATGGTAAGATGACACACATGGAAACTTAATTGCCTTAAAAGAAGAGTTTATTACCCACAGTTCCCCAAAGCAGGAGACACACCATGCTCTGCAGGGTCACCTGGGGAAGCACCTGGGTACGTCAGGAGTGAAGAAGGGAAGAGAGGGCACGGCCAGAGCCTTTGTTGAGGTTTCCATGGGAAGGAATGGGCAGACCTGGCTGGCCACTTTGAACAAGTGTAGGATTGTATTATGGCTGGCTTCCCTGGTAGTTCAGTCAGTGAAGAATCCGCCTGCAATGCAGGAGTCCGGGGTTCATTCCCTGGGTTGGGAAGATCCCCTAATGAAAGCGATGGCAATCCACTCCATTGCCTGGACAATCTCGTGGATAGAGGAGCCTGGTGAGCTACAGTCCTTGAGGTCACAAAGAGTCAGACACAACTTAGTGTCTAAACCACCACCAGGATTGTATAGTCTGAATAATGGGAGTGGGCTCAGGGCTGTAACGCTGGTCTCTATATGTCTGGCACCTGGCCTGGGGGTGATTTAGGACAGGGGAAACATCAGCATAGTATGAGAAAATTATATAAAGGAGGGGGCAGAGGTATGGGCTTTGGGTTGGTTGGTTGGCATAGAACAGCATACTGAAGGCAAGTTTTTCACAGTCTTTAGGAATTAGCCAGGCCCGGGAGGGTCAGTCTCTGTCCCTTACAATGCTTTATAAAGCATTATAAGATACAGAAAATAAAAAATAAAATATAAACCTGATTAATACATGGTGTCAAGCATGGCCTTGGTCATTAGCACCCCTTCCCTAGCACACTGCTCCTCGCCACCTGAAGGGAAGTGACAACTTAGGTAAATACAGTGACTTCTAGCCAGATGGCTGCCCCTGTGTCCCTCTGCCAGAAGACTTCTCCCGCTGCCTCTTCTTTGTAGGAAGTCAATGACAGTGCTGCTTCCAATTCACAGAATTTCCAAATGGCTGTGTAATCAGAGACCCATGTAGGCAGGAGCTCTGATGTTCATAGGAAGAGGAGAAAAATCCCAGATCCTTCCCTCTGTGAAGCCAAAAGGCTGCTTCTGTGTCTCCTTTTCAAGCTGGTAGAGTAAGGCTGGTTTTGACTTCCCAGCGGCTCTGATTCCAAGCGAATAACTGGAAGCGGCAAGCAACAGGACTGGGACCCGCTGGTGCAGTGAGGAAGAAACTGCATGTGTGTGGATTCCGGAGGAAAGCTGCCCTTTGTGGGGGAGGAGGAGGGGCAGTGGGTACTGGGAACAGATGCATCTTCACCCTGCCTTAGCATGAAGGCTGCTTCTTGGAAGAATGACTCACAGCACCATAGAACCACCTTCCCTGCGAAGTTAAAACAGCTCAAGAGAGGCAATGTCAACAAACAGAGGACAGTGGGGGAGTATAGGGGCTGATGAAGCAGGTGTCATTATTACCTTGGGGCTTAATGGCACACTTGGACTGCTGGGCTCTGCATTTGCCAGGCTGCCTTAGGGAAGAAGCGGCCTGCAACCAGAAGGGTGCTTTTTTTTTTTATGAGAATTTTTATTTATCTTTTTATGGCTGTGCTGAGTCTTCTTTGCTGCGCTTGAATTTTCTCTGGTTTGTGGCGAACAGGTGCTCCTCTCCAGTTGCAGTGCACAAGCTTCTCATTCGGTGACTTCTTTTGTTGCAGAGCAAAGGCTCTAGCTGCAAGGGCTTCAGCAGTTGTGACTCCCAGGCTCTGAAGTACAGGCTCAATCGTTGTGGTGCACGGGCTTAGTTGCTCTGATGCATGTAGGATCCTCCTGGATCAGGGATTGAACCTGTGTCTCCTGCACTGGCAGGCAGAGTCTTTACAGCTGAGTGACCAGGGAAGCCCCAGGAAGATGCTTTTGATTGCAATGATCAGATGACCCAACTTAATGTGGTTTCAAGATTGTCCGACATTGCACTTTACAAGGTCATCACGGATGCTTGGTCCCTTTTTCTCCTCTCTTCCACCATCCACAGTGTTAGTTTAGTTCTAGGGCTGGCTCCCTTCTTTGTAGAACTAGTGCCAGCAGCAAGCTGATTTACCTTCTTCTGTATTTATCTTACGAAGAGAGAGAAGCTTCCTAATCTTGTTCTTAAAAGTAAGGAAGCATAAGAATTGAAACTCCCAACAGACTTCTTATCATGTTTCATTGGCTAGAGCCATTCCCCAGACCCAGGGGAATGGCATGTGCTGATCAGCTTAGGCCTGAGCTCTTGCTTCAATTGCTGAAGAAGAGAGATGGGCTTTCATGACTGGCACCAAGTGGAGCCCTTTTCATACTGTTCATGGGGTTCCCAAGGCAAGAATAGTGAAGTAGTTTGCCATTCCCTTTTCCAGTGGACCATGTTTTGTCAGAACTCTCAACCATGACCTGTCCATCTTCGGTGGCTTTACACAGCACTGCTCATAGTTTCATTGAGTTAGACAAGGCTGTAGTCCATGTGATCAGATTGGTTAGTTTTCTGTGATTGTGGTTTTCATTCTGCCTGCCTCTGATGTCATGTATGGATGTGAGAGTTGGACTATAAAGAAAGCTGAGCACTGAAGAATTGATACTTTTGAATTGTGGTGTTGGAGAAGAGTCCCTTGGACTGCAAGGAGATCCAATCAATCCATCCTAAAGGAAATGAGCCCTGAATATTCATTGGAAGGACTGATGCTGAAGCTGAAACTCTGGTACCTTGGCCACCTGATGCGAAGAACTGACTTATTGAAAAAGACCCTGATGCTGGGGAAAGATTGAAGGAAGGAGGAGAAGGGGACGACAGAGGATGAGATGGTTGGATGGAATCGCCAACTCTATGATCATGAGTTTGACCAAGCTCCGGGAGTTGGAGATGGACAGGGAAGCCTGCCATGCTGCAGTCCATGGGGTTGCAGAGTCAGACGCGACTGAACCACTGAACTGACTGAACTGAAGTGGGGCCCACCTGGAGGCAGGGTCAGTCCCTGAGACTGAACCGTGGCCGCACAGTGGGAGAGGAGGATGGGGTTGAGGAGTCAACTGCGACGTGTACTGCAGTGTCTCACCATTGGAGCCAGGAGATACGGGCTCAACCACTTGCTGTCTGTGTGACTCTGGGCTAGTGGCTTAACCTCTCTGTGCATATTTTTTGGATTTTTTTTTTCATGGGAGAAAAATATGTTTTCCTTAATTTTCAGATTATGAGAGTCAATGAGAAATTAGGTGTAAAAACCCTGTGAGGAATCAGAAACATCTGTCTCTTGACCAGCTCCTTCCAGATAAATGAAGCAGACCAGTCCCTGCCTCGTAAGAGATGATGGTTCAAGATAGTGCGGAAGCAGAGAACAGATGGGTTTACAGTGAGAATGAGTCAAAGGCAAAATATGAAGCCTGGTGAAGTGGAAAGAGTCCAGAAAGCGATGCTCTGTTCTTTGTGCCACCGCTGCTGATGTCAACTTCGGCCACCTGGTCCAGGTGGTGTCCGTAAGCCTTCTCCACTTTCACAGTTAATAGCTTCCTCTTTGTAAGTAATTAGCATTTTCTGAGGAAGTCTCAGACACTACGTAAATATCTTGTTTATCCTCAAATTTTTATCCACAGGTTTTAGTATCTACTAATGATTCTTGCCTGAATTATTATTATTAATTATTACTATGATGCTTGCCAAATTGTGATTGTCTAGCTGTGTCATTCCCTAATTTTTTAGCCTCTGTCTCAGCTTAAATCAAAGACCCTGGGTCTTGTCACAGACTTGGAGAATAAACTTATGATTGTGGGGGGGTGGAATGGGGGAAAGGGATAGTTGGGGAGTTTGAGATGGACACATACACACTGCTGTGTTTAAAATGGATAGTTGACAAGGGCCTGCTGTCCAGCACATGGAACTCTGCTCAGTGTTCTGTGGTGGCCTGGATGGGAGGGGACTTTGGTGGAGAATGGGTACATGTGTATGTATGACAGGGTCCCTTTGCTGTTCACCTGAAACTGTCACAACGTTGTCAATTGGCTATACTCCAATACACAATAAAAAGTTTTATTGAAACCAAAGTACAAACTGAAAAAAAAAAAAAAAAAAAAAAGAGCCTGGGTTTCATCCTTGGTCTTTAAGGGGGCAGTTTTGGTTACTGGTGGAATTAAACTGCTAACCACCTCTGCTTTCTTCTAGATTTGCAGGCAAATAGCTTAAAGCTTCAGTTCATTTAATGTTTTGTTTTATTGAGTTTTTGTCCTTGGAAATACTGATTTTCTTTTCAATGATGGTGTGTTTTATTAATTTTCTCTTTTTATATTTTATTTGTTATTGCTTTGAATTTGGGGTTGGGGCACAATGCTCTGTATAGGTACTTGAATGACATCTTGTCTGCATTCCATAAAAAAGGCTGGTGGTGATTGCCCAGAGGGAGTCTTGGCCAACAAGTAATTGTGTCCTACTTTAGCTGTATATCCCCACTCCAGGACTCTTGCCTGGAAAATCTCATGGGTTGAGGAGCCTGGCAGGCTGCCGCCCATGGAGTCGCGAGGAGTCGGACACGACTGAGCGACTTCACTTTCACTTTCATGCATTGGAGAAGGCAATGGCAACCCACTCCAGTGTTCTTGCCTGGAGAATCCCAGGGACAGGGGAGCCTGATTAGTTGCCGTCTGCGAGGTCGCACAGAGTCGGACACGACTGAAGCGACTCAGCAGCAGCAGCAGTTAGCTGTACATGCAAGCATAGCAATAGAGAAATGGCAAATGGATCACTGGGCAGGCGTCTAAGAGTCCTGGGTCTTATTTCCTGCAATATCCTCTATCTGCTAACTTGCTGTGTGATGTTGGACAAATGACTTCAGCTCTCTGAGCCTCAGTGCCCTCCTGTGAAAAGTAGTGCTTAGACTGCTTAACCTCCAAGGTCCTTGTCAGCTCCAGAGTTCCAGGAGTCTACAGGGGATAGCTTAAAACAATGTTCTCCGTTACAGTTGGAGGACTGTTGAGAATATTTGTTCAGTTCAGGCAAATGGTAAATGTGTCGGCCACTCTAATGAAATGAGTACATTTTTGCTCTAAATGTCATGGATGTTTATTATCAGATTAAACTACAGCGGACCTAATTTTAGCTCTTCCAATTCAAGTGGAGCAATGAAGATTAAATGTTAGGCATAATTAAAGATGCAGATGTAGTTTTATTGAATTATAAACCTCATTAAGGGCAACGTCCCAGGAAAGCCCCTGAGACCAGCTACAAAGAACTCCTAGCTGCAACACTGCAGTTACTAAAATACTGTAAAGTAAATCTCACTCCAAAAATATTATGGCTTGGATGGAAGGAGTTTTTAAAAGCATGGTTAGAGTTGGTTTCATGGGTAATTTCTTTGCAGATGGTTGGGAAGGGAACACTTTTCTTCAGCATCTCCACAGAAGGCCTCCTTGGGGCTTGGTGCGCCCGTCTCAGCCTCCAAAGGTGGGCTCTAGTCTCCTGGGTCAGTAAGAAGGGCAACTTCAAGGATCATCAGATTTTACTCCAGAGTTGGTAGTAAGTGGAATTGGTGGGGAGAGCAGAGGTTTACTGAGGACCAGAAATTCATGATTCTATACAAATATAGAGAAGGGTTCTCTTGGTGACATTTTCTTTTCTGTCTGTAAAGATAATACATTATCACTTTACAAGTTCATATAATAGGGAATAGAATAAAGAAGTAAAAATATCCAACTACTTCAAGATGATCGTTGTTAATATATTAAACCAGCCAGCCAGTTGGTCACCATTAGAGAGGGGGGTTGGCAAACTTTGAGGAGGCAGTGAATAATTTTAGGCTTATAGACACATGATTTCTGTTGCAGCCACTTGGCTTTGCCAATGTGGCACGAAAACCACCGTAGACAATACGCACTAAATGGGTGTGGCTGTGTTTCAATAAAACTTTATTTACAACAACAGGTAGTGGATTGTGGGCTCCATGTTTGCCAATGTGGCATGAAAACCACCATAGACAATACGCACTAAATGGGTGTGGCTGTGTTTCAATAAAACTTTATTTACAACAACAGCTAGTGGATTGTGGGCACCATAGTTTGCTGATTCCTGCTTTTGGGTTGAACATTTGTTTTGCACAATTTAATCCTATATCATATTTTCCCTTATGTTGTTTCAGGTGGATTTGTCTGTCTCCTTGTTTGGAATGTGAGAAAAGTTTAATATCTTAACAGCTGTATGAACTTGGGTAAGTTAGATAACCTCTCTGGCCTCAGTTTCTTCATCTGTCACATGGGATAATACACAGTGGTATTGACCCCATAGTTATTTCTGAAGATTGAACAAGTTGATCTTTGTATAGCACCGGGCACATCATGAAGACTCAGTAAATGTGAACGGCCACCATCACCACCACCACCATGACTATCCTATGTGCCTTCTTCGGGAGCTAGCACAGTTCCGGTTACAGAAGAGGCTCAATAAATAGAATCATAAGAATTTGTTGTTATCGTTCAGTCACTCAATCATGTCCGACTCTTTGCTACCCCAATCCCATGGACTGCAGTGTGCCAGGCTTCCCTGTCCTTCACCATCTCCCAGAGCTTGCTCAAACTCATGTCCATCGAGTTGGTGATGCCATCCAATCATCTCATCCTTTGTCATCCCCTTCTCCCCCTGCCCTCAATCTTTCCAAACATCAGGGTATTCTCCAGTGAGTCAGCACTTCACACCAAGTGGCCAAAGCATTGGAGTTTCAGCTTCACCATCAGTCCTTCCTATGAATATTCAGGGTTGATTTCCTTTAGGGTGGACTAGTTTGATCTGCTTGCAGTCCCAGGGACTCTCAACAGTCTTCTCTAGCACCGCAGTTCATAATCATAAAGACAGATCATGTTAAGGAGGAAATGTTCTTCAAGAATGTCTCATTTAACATGCTCACTTTAGAGATGAGCATGGTAGAGTAGCCTGGCAGGCTAGAGTCCATGGGTTTGCAGAGTCGGGCACGACTGAGCCACTGAGCATACAAACACACTGGCGGAGCTACCTCTGTGTTAAGGATGCTGGGATGCTATCCATTGTGACTGACAGTGCCCTCCCCTAAAGGTTACCCATCTTTATCCCATGGTTACCCATCAGCCTCTGCATGCCCAGAGGCCCAGTTCCATCTCCTACGTCATGGGCAGCCTGTCCATGAAGCAGGCCAACTTTTGTCTTGTTTTCAGTTTCCTGGTCTTATTCTTGGGATCGTATCCACTCACCTGGACTGGGCAGGTGAGGCTCAGAAGAGGACTGACCTGAGGTTGTAGCTGGGAGGCCTAGCACTGGTGGAGTCAGGTTCTAGGAATGCATGGCCAGTGGTCAGAACTAAGGCCATGATGCTCAGGTGCGCTGGGTTTGCCTCAAGTTGGGGTCTGGCACGTGGAATGTGGGCAGACTCTTGGTCAGGCAGGCCACCCAGGGCCCTGGACTATCACGCTGCTCTTCTCTTAGGGCACGAGGCAAGAAGGGAAGACCCCACGGGTATGCTGTTCCAGTGAGCCCTTGGTCAAGTCCCTACCACCTGGTTCTTCAGGTGCATCTCATCAGGCTGTTACTTCCATCCTGGTGCTGCTCAGCTTTGATCTGGGAAAATGAAGGCCAGGCTGCCGGGCCCCCAGCTGCCATCTTTTGCAGCAAGAGTGACGCTTCATGGCCCCGCTGGTCGCGTGCACTTCACTTCCCAGTCATTAAACGAGTGGAGGTCAAAGCCGACAAATCTCCCCCATCTCTCAGCGAGGTAGATGAAAGGTGAATATCTCCAGCAACAGTTTTTTTTTTTTTTTTCCTTCCCTCATTAAAAGCGAGATGTGAAATGTCTTCTCCCTACTTTGAAGACTACTGATAAGTTCAAGGTCACTGCAGATAAGATATTTGGTTTGACTACCTTTATTATTCCATACCAATCATCAGTCTTATAGAAACTGGGCTAGCTTGAGGGCATTGAAGAGGCTAAATCATGTCAAATACGTCAAAAGACAAAGCAAAGTAAAGAAGGACACCGAGATGGTAACTGGTCAGCGCTGCAGAAACCTACATCTTGTGTGTTACCTTCTCATTGCTGGTAGGGCTTCTGGAGCCGGCGTCTAAAGTGGATCCTGGAGTTCTACACGGAGAATCTCAGGTAGATGGCCCGATGCTCTCTCAGCTGGACTCTGGAAAAGACCATTAGAGAGCTGCCATTTTCTTTGATACCAAAGAATTCATCCCAAAGGCTATGAATCCAGGGGAGCTGGTCTATCCAATGTGGGTTTACAAATGCCTGCTGGGTAGCATCAGGCTCTTTTCAGTGCAAAGAACAGACCTCATTCCAACTGGTAGCTGCCGTAAAGACACCACAGGGAGGGACTTCCCTGGTGGTCCAGTGGTTAAGAACCCATCTTCTAACTCAGGGGATGGGGGTCCGATCCCTGCTTGGGGAACTAAGATTTCATATACTGAAGGGCGACTAAGCCCACACACTCCTACTACTGAGCCCGCATGCCAGAACTTTAGAAGCCCACGTGCCTCAACAAAGACCCAGCACACCCAGAAAATAAAAAAGACACGACAGGGACTCAAAATCAGAACAGGAATTCGAGTGCCACGCAGTCCTGGGAAGTGAGAAGACAGCTGCCCTGCTGGCCACACTTCTCGCTCCCCTCTGACTGCTCTCCCTGGCTTTCACATCCTTGCTGCACCCTTTGTCTTGCGCCTGCTCACCAGCTCTCAGGGCTGCTCGGAATGCAGGTCTCTCTCATTTCTTCTGTCCTTCCTTCTCCAGTTCCAGATTCCAGAGAGAGAAGGAGGGAGAGATCCAGCCCGACCTAGGCTGTTGTCTCGAGGGAGGCTGCTGAAGTCACTGGTTTCTGGCCAGGCAGTGGGTGGTCCAGGCCACCCCCCCAGCTGGTTAGCTGCAAGGGGGGGGGTCTTCTGCCCAATGTCACATGGTAAGAAATGCCAGCTGCCCCCTCAGCAGCAGACATGGGTGGGAGGGTCCCCACGTGAGGGACTCTGGTTGTGTGAGGCTGCTCTGGACACTGTTGGGTGTCAGAGCAGGGCTGAGAGGCTGATGGCTTGGGTAGCCTCTTGGCTGGCTTGTCATCAGCTGTTTTGTTTGTTTTGAGATGTAATTCACATCCCATAATAGTCACTGTTTTAAAGTGCACAATTCAGTGGGTTTTATTATATTCACAGAGTTTTGTGGCCATCACCTCTATCTAATTGCAGAACATTTTCATCACTCTCTGTATTCAGGGACTTACTTCCCTGGTGATCCAATGGTTAAGATTCTGAGTTTCCACTGCAGGGGGTGCAGGTTCGATCTCTGAGAAACTGATTCC
The DNA here is from genome assembly GCA_006410615.1 of Neotragus moschatus. Taxonomy (NCBI): domain Eukaryota; kingdom Metazoa; phylum Chordata; class Mammalia; order Artiodactyla; family Bovidae; genus Neotragus; species Neotragus moschatus. Next base: position 1,126,255 of record SJYA01003046.1, read on the forward strand.
CCCCATGCCACAGAGTGCTTCCAAAAGCTGGGGGGGGAAAAGAAATTCAGTACTCAGAGCTGTCGCTTTCATTTCCCCTCCCCTAGCCCCAGGCAGTCACTGATCTACTTTCTGTACCTATAGATTCGCCTTTTCTGGATATTTCATATAAAGAGGGTTATTCGGTATATAGATTTTTGTGTTTATCTTCTTTTATCTGGCATAATAATTTCAAGATTCATGCACAGCACAAATCAGTTCTTCATTTCTTTTTATGCCTGAATAACATTTCATTTTAAGGCTATACCACATTCTATAGGCTTCCCTGATAGCTCAGTTGGTAGAGAATCCACCTGCAATGCAGGAGACCCTGGTATGATTCCTGGGTCAGGAAGATCCCCTGGAAAAGGGACAGGCTACCCACTCCAGTATTCCTGGGCTTCCCTGTGGCTCAGCTGGTAAAGAATCCACCTGCAATGTGGGAGAGCTCGGTGTGATCCTTGGGTTGGGAAGATCCCCTGGAAAAGGGAAAGGTTATCCACTCCAGTATTCTAGCCTAGAGAATCCCATAGACTGTATAGTCCACGAAGTTGCAAAGAGTTGGGCACGACTCAGAGAATTTCACCTTCACTTCACCACATTTTATTTTTCCATATATCGGTTGATGGATATTTGTGGGGTTTTTGTTTTGTTTTGTTTTTAGTTTTTGGCTATTATGAGTAATGCTGCTGTGAATATTTGTGTACAGTTTTTAGGTAAATACATATTTTCATTTCTCTTGTGTCAATACCTAGAAGTGAAATTGCTGAGTTACATAACACTTCTATAGGACTTCTCAGGTGGTGCTAGTGGTAAAGAATTCTCTTGCCAGTGCAGGAGATGCAAGAGATGGGGTTTCGATCCCTGGGTTGGGAAGATCCCCTGGAGGAGGGCATGGCGACCTACTCCAGTATTCTTGCCTGGAAAATTCCATGGGCATGTGCTGACTTGTTGCAACCCTATGGGCTGTAGCCTGCCAGGCTCTTCTGTCCTTGGGATTCTTCAGGCAAGAATACTGGAGTGGGTTGCCATGCCCTCCTCCAGGGGATCTTCCTGCCCAGGGATCAAGCCCAAGTCTCTTACATCGGCAGGCACGTTCTTTAGCACTAGCGCCACCTGGGAAGCCCTGTTAATTAGATTTAGGTGTGAGAATTCTGTTATAGACTTTTTTTCCCACAAAGAGCGACCTCATCAGAGGCATCTTTATCTCAGACCTATACTGAAATATTTACCAGGACTCTGTAATTAACCCTGAATAGTGCTGGCCACCGGAAGATCTCAGGGCTTGCGTTTCAGTGGTGGTGATGGTGGAGTAGAGATTACTGGGGTGGTCCAAGGGAGACGGGAAGCCCCGGTCCAGGACAGGGCCAGGTGAGGATGGAGTGGAGGGTAGGTAAAGGAGAGGATATAAAATAAAGATGATAGACTCCGAGTCCCTTGGGGGCAGAGGCCAGGTCTTCTCTTTTCTGCACAAGGTTTTGGGCATAAAGTAGGCACTTCCTCTCTTCCTCAGAGATCAACCATGCCCATCCCCAAGTCATCAGTCTACCAAGTGGTCCCTCCCTGTTCCTGGATCCACAGGAAGATAGAGCAGCTGGTCAGGACAGCAGGGAAGGGTCATGACCATCAGCTGGCCTTGGCCATGGGACTGTCGTCTGGGCCCATTCTTGGGGCTCCAGCACTGTCAAGACACAGAGTGAACACTTGCCTTACAGAACAGAGGCACAGAGGCTCTGAATGTCTTCAGCTGGAATCAACGGGAAGGGGAGCCTTTAGCTGAGCCTTAGTTGAGCCTTTCCTGGAAGTCTAAGAGTTTGTTAAAAGAGTCCTGGTTCTCCTAGACTCACTCATAAAAGTCTGGGGTAGTGGATGACCCAGATCCTGTATTTTTAACAAGTGAGTCTTTCAAAGTCTGAGCACTACTGGTTTAGGAAAAAATTTCTAAGGAAAAGGAAGGGTCTGTGTATTTAAACCCAAATATACTAGGGTTTAAACGACCTTGAATAGAAGAAGCTATTGGATTCTGCCAAGAAATTTGAGTATTTAGAAAAAGTCCTTCCAGGTTTGTACAAGAAATTGTTACCTCTTTGTAAATGATATGTCACCTGAATTTCTGGAGCCCTTACCAGCCTGCGTGTATAGAAGAGTCCTGCTACAAGCAAAAATGCCAATTAGCCTGATTCTATTCCAGTTGTACACACGCCCTGGAGAAGGAAATGNCACCAACTCCCGCAGCCTACCCAAACTCATGTCCATTGAGTCAGTGATGCCATCCAACCATTTCATCCTCTGTCATCCCCTTCTCCTCCTGCCCTCAATCTTTCCCAGCATCAGGGTCTTTTCAAATGAATCAGCTCTTTGCATCAGGTGGCCAAAGTACTGGAGTTTCTTTTAACATCAGTCCTACCAATGAACACCCAGGACTGATGTCCTTTAGGATGAACTGGTTGGATCTCCTTGCAGTTCAAGGGATTCTCAAGAGTCTTCTCCAACACCACAGTTCCAAAGCGTCAATTCTTTGGAGCTCAGTTTTCTTTACAGTCCAACTCTCACGTCCATACATGACCACTGGAAACACCATAGCCTTGACTAGACGGATCTTTGTTGGCAAAGTAATGTCTCTGCTTTTTAATATGCTGTTTAGGTTGGTCATAAATTTCTTTCCAAGGATTAAGCATCTTTTAGGGACTGCAAAATGTTGACCTTTTAATTCTATCATTGTTCTTTATTTATTAGCTCAGTTATTTCTACAATGAGAAATGCCCCTCTATCAGTTCTTTGCTTCCTCAGTGGCACAGTCCTTTTTGGAAAGACAGGTCAAATGCTTAATTCTTTTGCTTTAATTTTTATCAGTTTTCAAAATAATGAATGGGTTCTCTAGCATCCGCCAATGTAATCAGTTAGTTAGCTTTAAGACCATTCCTGACTCATGGATTTAAGTATGTTTTGTGGGTTTTGATTCCTGGCAGCTATTACCCTTATGGATGCTCAGATTTTCTCAACGTCGGCCAGTGGCCCTTGAGTCTTTTGTCATGACCCTTTGATATCTTAGATATCTTGTATATTTCCTGAGCCAGTCCTTGAACCGACCATTAATCCAAGTAGCCTTGGTATCTTTCCGTAGGAACTGGTATTTAAAAGCACTTTCTGAGTGTGCTGTGTGCTTAGTTGCTCAGCCATGTCCAATTCTTTGTGACCCTATGGACTGTAGCCCACCAGCCTCCTCTGTCTATGGGGATTCTCCAGGCCAGAATACTGGAGTGGGTTGCCATACCTTTCTGAGTCGAACCCAGGTCTCCCACGCTGCAGGTGGATTCTTTACCAGCTGAGCCACAGGGAGGCCGAAGAATACTAGAGTGGGTAGCCTATCCCTTCTCTAGCAGATCTTCCATTCTCAGGAATCGAACTGGGGTCTCCTGCTTTGCAGGTGGATTCTTTACCAGCTGAGCCACAGGGAAGCCCATCTGGGTGTGAGGGATGCTTATTTATCTTCGATTGGTGATTGTTTCAGTGGCTACATCTCAGACCTGGTTGTTTTGTTAAAGAAAAATCATCATGAAAACTTTCTGAAACTTCCTGTTCAAATTCAACTACAGGGTGTTTTAGCAGATTTCTTTTACCTTGCACGTGTGTCTGTCTCCTTTCTTCCCGCCAAGGATATAAGAAGGATAGAAGAAGGATAGAACTAGAAAATCACAAGATCGTTTTCTTCATCCCACATACACACAGGGGTGTCACGTGACTCACACAGGTCACATGTGTATTAAGAGGACACTGCAGGACCAGGTGCAGGGGTCTCGGAGCCTGAGTCTTAACGAGCACACACTAAACTCTGTTCCCTGTAAAGTTTCGTGTGAATCCATGGGGCTGGCTAAGGGACCAACCTATGCAAACAACAAATCCCACAGGGAAATCAGAGTCTCTCTCCTCTCCAACAAATCTGTTGGCTGAGCCAAGAGCTCCCCTCTAGGCTCCCTTTCCCATGGGATGGGTTCTCCCGAGACACAGTTCGACCATGATGCCCATAGAGGTCTTATGGAAGTGAACATGGATTTCCCAGACATTCCCATGGGGTCTGTTCTGTCTCAGATCTGAGAGGGACTCCATTTGCTTCTACATGACCCCCTTCTCACTTCTTATCTTTCCTCGTTCAAGGCCAGGGCCATCTACTTCCCCATCCTCAGTGAGGTTTTTTTTTTTTTTTTTTTAATTTTTTCATTTCTTCCTCAACCGTTTTTAAGTCTTGTATTTCTACATATGGTGTTTGTTTTCCCTGCCAAAGAGCTTGTGAGTATGTTTACAAACGTTTATTTAGCTGTGTCAGGTCTTACTTAGTTGTAGCACATGGGAACCTTGTTACATCCTGTGGGATCCTTCGTTGCTGCAGGTGAGATCTTAGTTGTGGCACACTCAGGCTCAGTAGTTGCAGTGCTCGGACTCAGTAGTTGTGGTGCCCAGGCTCAGTAGTTGCGGTGCTCAGGCTCAGTAGCTGTGGTGCTCAGGCTCAGTAGCTGTGGTGCTCAGGCTCAGTAGTTGTGGTGCTCAGGCTCAGTAGTTGTGGTGCTCAGGCTCAGTAGCTGTGATGCCTGGGCTCAGTAGTTGTGGCGCACCGGCTTAGTTGCCCTGCAGCATGTGGAATCCTTCGTTCCCCGACCAGGAATCAAACCCATGTCCCCTGCATTGATGGGCAGATTGTTAATCACTGGGCCACCAGGGAAGGCCCCCTCAGTGAGTCCTGACCTGAGAGGTTGCTCGGGTTTGATGTGAGGCCTGAGGCATGGTGTATTTCAGGACACGGGGGGTCCTGCTGTGACATAAGGGAAAGAGCTCAGGACTCAGAGTTAGCTGACTTGACTTCCAGCCCTTGCTCTGCCTCGATAGCCTCTCTGAGCCTCAGTTTTCTCCACTGTAAAGTGGGTTTGTCACACGTACAATGTGAGCGATGCTAAAGCTTCCTTGCAGGGTGCTTGTGAGGATTAAAATGGGGTCACCGGGGGAGCCCCTAACTTCCGTATGTAGGGATAGGACTTGACATGGATCTGTTTACTAACTGGTTTCCCACAAGGGCCCCTGTACCCAGGGGATACAGAAGGGGTGGCCGGGGAGGCTTCAGGTCCCAAACATCCTTTCTTGGTGGTGGCAGATGAGGACCGGGCATCCACTTGCCAGGCTGAGAGGGAATTTATTTTTACTCTAACTGCCTGGTTAACTCGGCAGCCTGCATGGTCCCTGTACACAGTGGGTGTGCTGAGATAATAGCTCAAGTACTTTATTGAAACAGAAAAGCTCTGCACGTTTCCATTAACTCCCCACGCGGGGCAGCTTCAGCCCACTGCTCCAGGTGCCTTTTGCAGTCCAGTTTCTCGGTTGTGCTGGACAGAAATATCTGACTCGCTTCCACACCTCTCCACGAACCACACGCATCCACAAACAGCAGAGATTCATCAGTCACTCCTCACTGGTCCTTTCTTCTTCTCATCACCGCCTCCTGATCCTTGTCCTCCTCATCCTTTTCAAATGATAGAGCCATGAATGCATTTCACTTTGAATTTCAAATGTCCCAGGCAGTGCTTTCATCCACAGTGGGGACTGATGAGTTAATTTCTTAGGAAATAAGCTGAGCACCCAGGAGCTGTGATAATTCCCTACCCCCAGTGCCAACATCACAAAGAATAGCACAGTAGCACATAAATCTACTACTTGCATATGTTTACTTAATCACATTGGAATTCTCTTTGAACTTGACCCCAGGGGAGAGAGATCACAGAGCTGGCTGGTAGCTAAAATAATCCACTGAAAAAAAAGTTCTGTGTCACACGAGAACTTCTGGGGCTGTTTGTGAAAAGCACGGAACCAATGTGACTTCTACGGTTTGATTCTGACTACAGGCTTACCCAGGGTCTGGGAGGCCTTCCCACCTTGAGCTGTGGGTTGTACACTGGTTGGGAGGATTTGATTGTCTTTTAAAATTCAGGGTAAGTTCCCCCACCTTGAATTTCCAAATGGTAGGCCATTAATGTGTCTGATCTCCGGAAAGCAGTGAAGCCCTGGGCTAGGCTTGTTAAGGCAAGATGGCAAAGTGGTTAGTCCTGACTGTGCTTGGGGGGCCAAGTATTACTGTGTGTGTGCTCACTTGTGTCCCACTGTTTGCGATCTCATGGACGGTAGCCTGCCAGGCTTCTCTGTCCGTGGAGTTTTCCAGGCAAGAGCATTGAAGTGGGCTGCTGTTTTCTACTCCAGGGGATCTTCCTGACCCAGGGATGAAACCCATGTCTCTTGTGTCTCCTGAAGGTAGATTCTTTACCATTGTGCCACCTAGGAAGCCCAGACTTAAAGACCTAAGGGTTGGGGGGGTTGTAAATCTGGGAGTCAAAGAGGTCAGGCTGGGCAGATCCAAGGAGAAGCAAAGAGCAGAGCGGGGCAGGGCAGGGGTTGGGGTAGTGAAGTGATGGGTCTGAGACCAAAACTGCCCACAGGGCTCAGACACGCCAGCTCATTGCCTTGGAGGGCTGGTTGCCTGATATGTGAATGGATTAATGCAGGGGTTCGCAAACCATGACCACTGCCAAATCTGGCCTGTTTTTGTATGGCCTGTGAGCTAAGAATGGTTTTTATATTTTTAGATGGTTGGTATCGATGACAAAATAAATCAGTAGCTGATCTAAGAAAGAAGTGGAAAATCTTATTTGAGCCAACCTGAGGATTATAACGCAGGGGATGTTCTTTCGGAAAGCCCTGAGGAGTCTCCTGCCCTGCCCTTGAGAGGTCAAAGCACAGTTATATAGTGTTTGAGACAAATGAAGTATCGACAGTTGACACAACCCAGATCCGCATGTACAAGAAGCAGTGGGTCATCGTGACCCCTTACAAGATTAAGAAGGAAGGTTATCTTCCAAGGAATTATGGGTCATTGTGACTCTACAAGATTAAGGAGTGTTATCTCCTGGGCGCTCTGGTTAATGCAGGTGTACAACATACACTAACGGGGAGGGTTGTTTGTTTAGTTGCTAAGTCATGTCTGACTCAGTGGTAAAGGGGAGGGAGGAGGCCCAGATGGGCAGAGAAAAGTTTTATGTGTANATCTTCCAAGGAATTATGGGTCATTGTGACTCTACAAGATTAAGGAGTGTTATCTCCTGGGCGCTCTGGTTAATGCAGGTGTACAACATACACTAACGGGGAGGGTTGTTTGTTTAGTTGCTAAGTCATGTCTGACTCAGTGGTAAAGGGGAGGGAGGAGGCCCAAATGGGCAGAGAAAAGTTTTATGTGTATGTTTTTCTTGTCTTTCTAGAAAATATGAATTCTATTTCATCGCTGAAAAAAGTCAAAAGGCGAAAAACATTTTGTGATGTAAAATGTGTGAAGTTCAAATTTCAGCGTCTATCAATAAAATTTTATCAGAACACAGTCATGCTTGCTTATTTACGTAATGTCTAAGGCTGCTTTCCTGCTACCGTGGCAAAGTCAAGCTGCTGCCACAGAGGCTGTGTGGACCTCAGACCTGCAGATATACTGTCTAGGAGAAGTTTGCCCACCTGTGGATTAGTTTGAGATGGGCAGGTTTGAAGCACAGGTTTGAGACAATTTGGGCTCTGGGTGGAATTAAGGCCCAGTAAAATGAGCCATAAACTAGCTGGTCTCAGTGTGGGCCAGTTTTCTAATCTGTGAAACGGGTGTATTAACATTACTGGTCTCATAGGTGGCCGCCCTCTAAGAACGTGCTGATGAGATCCTCAAATGTATTTCAAGATATGTGCATAGCTGGGAGGGGTCACAGAAATTGGCTGGAGATCATTTGCAGACTTGGGACATCATCTGAACTGCTTGTCAGTCAGTTCAGTTCAGTCGCTCAGTTGTGTCCGACTCCTTGTGACTCCATGAACCACAGCACGCCAGGCCTCCCTGTCCATCACCAGCTCCCATAGTCCACCCAAACCCACGTCCATTGCGTCGATGATGGCATCCAACCATCGTCCCCTTCTCCTCCTGCCCTCAATCTTTCCCAGCAGCAGGGTCTTTTCAAATGAGTCAGCTCTTTGCATCAGGTGGCCCAAGTATTGGAGTTTCAGCTTCAGCATCAGTCCTTCCAATGAACACCCAGGACTGATATCCTTTAGAATGGACTGGTTGGATCTCCTTNTACCATAAGGGTGGTGTCATCTGCATATCAAGGTTATTGATATTTCTCCCAGCAGTCTTGATTCCAGCTTGTGCTTCCTCCAGCCTAGCATTTCTCATGATGTCCTCTACATGTAAGTTAAATAAGCAGGGTGATAATATACAGCCTTGACATACTCCTTTCCCAATTTGGAACCAGTCTGTCCTTCTATGTCCAGTTCTAACTGTTGTTTCTTGACCTGAATGCAGATTTCTCAGGAGGCAGGTCAAGTGGTCTGGTATTCCCATCTCTTTCAGAATTTCCCACAGTTTGTTTCTCTGTGATCCACATGATCAAAGGCTTTGGTGTAGTCAGTAAAGCAGAAGTAGATGTTTTTCTGGAACTGTCTTGCTTTTTTGATGATCTAGCGGATGTTAGCAATTTGATCTCTGGTTCCTCTGCCTTTTCTAAATCCAGCTTGAACATCTGGTTAGGCTACTTGGAAATAATTTGACCCTTTCAAAAGCCTTGCTTCTAAACTTTTTGGACAGGATCAGGGTAGTATTTAGCTGAGAGATAATTCTCCCCATTACTGAGGTAAAATTCTTTTGATTTCTCTACTCAGATTCCCAAGAATTGTGATATTTTCCTCTCTAGTTGGTGGAAATGGCCTTTTTACTAGCTGTATGTGAACTCTGAGAATTTTTTCCTTGAATCCTTCTGGGAGGTCCTTTCCCCTGCCTTGGGTCCTGTCCTCATATGCGTACACTGATCAATACTCAGTACTGGGCTAGCACCCTGGCTGGTACTTTGTCCTGTAAACTCTAGCTTCTTTGGCCTCCCTGGACTCCCTGATCTCAGGGATCTGTCTCCTAATTTCAGGAATACCTCGGGAGTCTGAGGTCCCTCTGCCTGCACTGTGGCCTGGAAACTTTCTCTAGGCAGCAAGCTAGGGCAACACAGGGCTCAGTTTGTTAGTTTCCCATCTCTCAGAGATCACTGCCCCTTATAGCCTCGCGTCTGATGCCTTGAGAACCACCACTTCATACATCTTGTCTAGCTTTTCTTAGCTGTTTCAAGCAGGAAGGTACGTCTAGTTCTTGCTATACTATCTTGACTGGAAGAGAAGTCTTTTCCGCTGCGTTTAATTGTCTTATTTCTGATGTTCATCCTTCATAAATTCTTGGAGCAACGTCTAAGATAAGATTCCCTTATCTCTCAGTCTGTAAATCTCTGAACATTTCTTTATTTTACACTCACATTTCAATGCTAGTTAGCTGAATGTAGGATCCTAATTGTTTTTCTGTTCACTCTGAAGTTTTATTCCATTGGCATCTATTGTTGCTGATGAGAAAATGGCTTCAGGCAGAAATCATTCATTTATAGATAACCTCCTTCGTCTCTAGCAGTTTTTCAGATTTCTTTCTTTATCTTTATTATTTTCCACTTTCTTTACAACATCTCTGGGAATGACATTTTAAAAACTACTTAGAACTCAGTGTTTTCATTTTAGGGGCTCATTTTTCTTCATGTATAGAAAATTCTCATCATCATTTCTTGAAATGTTGCTTCTTCCCTATTGTCTCCATCTGGGACTGATTAGATAAGTGGTGGAACTTCTTGCTTTCTCCACCATGACTTTTAATTTATCTTTCGTATTTTCCTTTTCTCTGTAATATTAGAGAATGCTTACTGAACACTTACTATGTGCTATAAGAACTATAACTCAGTGACAAGAAACATAAACTCATTTAATCCTAATGGTAATACCATGAGGGCTTCCCTGGTGGCTCAGCAGTAAAGAATCTGCCTGCAGTGCAGGAGACCTGGGTTCAATGCCTGGGTTGGGAAGATCCCCTGGAGGAGGAAATGGCAACCCACTCCAGTATGCTTGCCTGGAGAACCCCATGGACAGAGGAACCTGGTGGGCTACAGTCCATGGGGTCACAGAGTGACACGACTGAGTGCGTTCACAACAAACAGGTATAGTATATCTTCATTTTGCCTTTGAGAAAACTGAGACACAAGGAGGTTTAAAAATATGCCTAAGGCCTTGTAACTGGGCTTCCCAGGTGGCTCTAGTGGTAAAGAACCCACCTGCAAATGCAAGAGACATAAGAGACACAGGTCTGGCCCCTAGGTTGGAGGAGGGCATGGCAACCCACTCCAGTCTTCTTGCCTGGAGAATCCCTTGGACAGAGGAGCCTGGAAGATTATAGTCCACAGGGTCACAAAGAGTCGGATACGACTGAAATGACTTAGCACACAAGGCCTTATAACTAGTAACAGAGTTGAAATTTAATCCCAGGTGTGTGGCTTCAGAGCCCCTGCATTCGGCTGATATTCTTTGCTAGCTGTCATAATTTCATTTCTTTGTGCTGCTTTGTGCTACAGCCTGGGTGGTGTCTTCAGGCCAATCAAGTTTACTAACTCTCTCCAGCCTAATGTCTAGTCTACTTCTCAAAACACGAATGAGTTTTCAATAGTTTATTTCTATTATCTCTGGTTCTTTTTTTACTTAAAACAAGCTGTATACCTGCTATTCCTAATTTTATCTCTTTAAACATACTTCTATTCTCATCTTTCAGACTTTTCTGTTTTGGCCAAAGAAAAAGTCACCCCATTCAACCACAAGGGGTGCAGTTAGCTGACAACCTGGGATTATTAGTACCATTATGACCTGCCTGGGCTTTTGAATTGAGACCATACTCTTCCTTGACAGTCTCCAAGCAACGACTGATTAGAAATAGGGAACTAGTCTCACCGTTCTTGTTCAACACGGGACTCCTCCAGTGTGCAATGTCTGCTCTGTAATTCCCCTTTGGATTACCAGCAAAGGCTTTGTCAAGTCTATATCACGTCCAAGGCTCTCACTGCCCAGTCTTGCTTCCTTCCCTCTTATCCTTCATAGGCAACACCCCAACTCCTAACTCCATCCCTGCCTTTATTTTCTGGAGGACACAATTAACACAGCATGTGAATTATTCAAGTTGTTTCATCTTCTAATTTTCATCTCCTAGAAGTCTTTCTCTTCTTATACTTTGTAATGTTTTTCTAGTGGGAGTTGATTCTAAAGAAATCCTATGTGCCCTACATTGCAGAGGAGTACTTTGGGTAGTTTCACAAGAAACTTCATTCGCTTAACCTTCTCCATGACAAATTTTCTTTCAATTTCTTGGTTTTCCCCTACCACCGACACCACCACCATTGTATTGTTAATACAAACTTAACCCTCACACCCACACTATAGCAAGCTGTGATTACAATTATTCCCAGGTGACTCTTTTCTGCCTACAATTTTTTATCTCAGCTATGTATTTAAAAACACATTTATTATATTTTATCAATCATTTCTATTTATTTACAGTAGGAAGTGAAAGGGACTTCTTCACTGGAGGTCCCCATACTTACTGAAATCAAACCCCAAAGCACACAGTAAGTATATATAGTCAGTTTAATTGCATGTAACTGGTTTCTCTGGTCATCCTATCTATTTTTTTAACTTTTAATTTTGAAATAATTATATAGTCTCAGGAAGTTGTAGAGAAGTCTTGCATGCTCTTCAGAGTTTCCCCCAATCAGGAATCTGCACTTTAACTGAATAATCAGATAGATGTAGACGCTGTCAGTTCCACATGTGTATCCCTTGGACCTTTCCTATCAACTGCTAGCATCTGCCCGTAACCAGTGATGCTCAGAGTTGGTGTATAAAACACCTCATGGGACTTCCCTGGTGGTTCAGTGGCTAAGATTCTGCACTCCGAATGCAGGAGGCCTGGGTTCCATCTCTCACCTAGTTCCCACATGCCAACTGAAGATCCCACATGCTGCTACTAAGACCTGGCACAGTCAAGTAAATAAATACATTTTTAAAAAACGCAACTGCCTTACCCCTCACATGGGTCATTTCTCAAGATCAGGCCTTTTACCATCTCCTAGAGTCTCCCTGCCAGGTGAAGCTTTGATTACCAGCTGTGGCAACTGGCTGTCTTCCTTTCCTGCATCACCTCCCACCTCTCTCCCAGTGCAACCGACACTTCCCGAATAAGTGAACTGAACGCAAATCCTTGTCAAATCTGGACAGTCTGTACCAGAAGTGGTATTAGGAATCAGATCCTTAGGATGAAATTCTAGAGTTGGGTCACCTGCCAGTCAGGGGCAACAGGACCCCATTGTTGGAAGTCCTTGACGTGGCTTGAAGTTGGTCACCTTCACTATAACAGGTGACCAACTCCTGTTATAAGGACTCTCATCTGTGGTGAATGGGGGGCTCAGATACGAGTGTAAGGGGGTGTGATGGTTTCTATAGCCTCTCTAACACTTGAGAGATATGGAGGCAATGGTAACTAAAAAAGTTTGTGGAATTTGTTGGTTGTTGTTAAGTACCATTGATGTGATGAAAGAAGAAGGTGATAGGCTGTAACTAACTAGCCAACTAAAAATCTAGGGCATAGCGCGAGAACCAGGAAACTTCTATGACAGCATTTAAATGATCTCCTAATCTCCTTCACTGGAGGGAAAACCAGAACCAGGACCCAATGATTAGAGTGGCAGAAGTGTCCCACTCCCCTTTGTTGGAGGGTAAGAGGCTCCCCCTTCTTGCCTAGAGACCAGGGAGAGGTCTCACCTAAAGCAGGTATGTTGCAAGAAGGCTACTTGCCCCTTCGGAGGCCTGCTACTACTTCCTCTTGTCACTCTGGGCTAATCACTAAGGTCAAGTCCTAGCATAGCACCACTGAGGGGGTACTACCTCTGCTTGGAGACTTTTACCAAAAACAAACAAACAAAAAATGCTAATAAGTAATTAGCATTGTTATCTGACTAATAAGTAGCAACAACAATCTGGGAATGGATTTTGGGGGTGTTGAGTCAGGAGCAGAATGGAACGTGGAGTTGGATTACAGAAGTTTGTTGAGATGGAAGTACTTTCCTGGGTCTCTAGATCTGTCATCCTGGCAAAGGCCCCTGGAGCTGGGATGGCTCCTTGAAACTTGAAAAAATTAATGATCTGGGTTCAATCAGAAGACAGAAACCTCACCTCTCTTTTAATAAAATCTAGTATGGACAGAAGAACCTGGCAGGCCACAGCCCATAGGGTCACAAACAGTCAGACACAACTGAAGTGACTTAGCACATTGGATACACATAAAGTATTAAGTAGGTACAATGACATTAACTAGATAACTGGAAAGGTAAAAAGAGCGATTGCTAAGTTATCACAAAGGCAGCAATTACAAGAGCAGATGCCATGTCCAAGGCTCATAAAATAAGGTAAGAGGGTGGAATTATAAAAATTGAAAAGCTTGGAGGAGGGATTCCAAGAAACTAAAACTTAGACCTCCAAGGAGAGGAACCAAAGTGTTGGAAACTGTTGCTACAGAGTGCTGGAAAAACTGCAAACTAGATTCAGCGGCCACAAAGCCACTGCTGTGCTAGAAGGAAGAAGTCCCTCCTTCATGCTTTAGCTTTGTCAACACCCTGCTGCACTCCTTATTGGCAAGGCATAATAAGGAGCAACTGGAGATGCTGACATGATTTTCTGAATCCTGTCTCCAGTACTAAACAACAGGGTATAGCACTGATGGCGTAGTGGTAAAGAATCTGCCTGCTAATGCAGGAGACGCAGGAGATGCAGGTTCAATCCCTAGGTCGGGAAGATCCCCTGGAGCAACCCACTCCAGCATTCTTGCCTGGAAAATTTCATGGACAAAGGAGCCTGGAGGGTTGCAGTCCATGGTGGGGTGCAAAGGGTCAGAGACGACTGAACAATTAGGCAAGCAAGCACGTAATGTCACATTTAGGCAATAGTTTAACAACCGACAGAAAGAATAGCTACAATCAGCGATAAAGCAACACATGAACTGCCAGAACTGGAGGAAGCAGTCAAAAGGTAGAGAGAAGTGGGCCCCCTAGAAGAAAAACATTACCTAAAACAAGAGGACCATCTAGCTGAGATGTTCTCAGTAAGCTGCTTTCACTGATACTCACTGGAAATGAGCTTATGAAGGGGACACTGGCCCCATGGAGCAGCTCAGTGGTGGCTGTCCTTTCTAAGCTGAGGACTGTAGGAGAGGATGCTATGTGTCTGGACTCTGTAGTGTTTACATTAGTGATGTGACAGTGGGATTCCAGAACAGCAGAGGCCAGGTGGCAGTACTTAAGCATCAGAGATCAAAGTGGATGGAAGGTCTACCAAGGGGCCCTGACCCACAGGGATCTGAGGGATCACTGATAGACCTTGGAGTTCTAAACTTGGTTCAAAAGGGGAGGTGGTCTGTGCATAAAGGCCGCTCCTGGGCAGTGGTGATGGCTTGGTTGGTTAATCAGGAACCTGCAAAGGGCAAGACTGAAAACTTGGAGTTATGGAAATCTGGAGAAGCTTGTGGATTAACCTCAGAGAGAAGTTGCAGAATGTATGGATCTCAGGCTCCTTTCAGTGTCTACTGGACAGTGCCCATTGTAGAGGAGGCATGGAATAGGCAGGTAGAGAGCACAGTTCACCCCATAGAAATGAGCCATCTTCCAACCTCAGAGCATGCACAATCGGCCAGGGAACCAAGTAGCCACGGCAGCAAGGATGGAAGCCCTGCATGGCCCAGCGGCATGGGCTCCCTCTCACCAAAGCCAGTCTACATACTACTACTTCTCAGTGCTCAGTCCATCAGAGCGAAGACTGATTTCTTGATAGGGTACCACCCCTGAAGGAGGGTACAGGGTGACAGGCTGATTACGAAGAACCCAACCATCCCAGAGGGGTCATGATTCATCCACAACTTTTTGGGATCAATGCAGGTTTGTCTTCTCAGTTCATAATCTCTTGGCTAGCATTACTATCTGAAGGCTCCCAGAGTGTCTAATTTATCATGATGGGATAAGACCATCCCCATGGAAAAGAAATGCAAAAAGGCAAAATGGCTATCTGAGGAGGCCTTACAAATAGCTGTGAAAAGAAGAGAAGCAAAAAGCAAAGGAGAAAAGGAAAGATATAAGCATCTGAATGCAGAGTTCCAAAGAATAGCAAGAAGAGACAAGAAAGCCTCCTTCAGCAATCAATGCAAAGAAATAGAGGAAAAGAACAGAATGGGAAAGACTAGAAGTCTCTTCAAGAAAATTAGAGATACCAAGGGAACATTTCATGCAAAGATGGGATAAAGGACAGAAATGGTATGGACCTAACAGAAGCAGAAGATATTAACAAGAGGTGGCAAGAATACACAAAAGAACTGTACAAAAAAAGAGTTTCATGACCCAGATAATCACGATAGTGTGATCACTCATCTAGAGCCAGACATCCTGGAATGTGATGTCAAGTGGGCCT
>SJYA01003046.1:1142917-1238525 GCA_006410615.1 Neotragus moschatus
ATAAAGCAAGCTGAGCACCGAAGAATTGATGCTTTTGAACTGTGGTGTTGGAGAAGACTCTTGAGAGTCCCTTGGACTGCAAGGAGATCCAACCAATCCATCCTAAAAGAAATCAGTCCTGAATATTCATTGGAAGGACTGATGTCGAAGCTGAAACTCCAATACTTGGGCCACCTAATGCAAAGAACTGACTCACTGGAAAAGACCCTGATGCTGGGAAAGATTGAAGGCAGGAGGAAAAAGGGGTGACAGAGGATGAGATGGTTAGATGGCATCACCAGCTTGATGGATATGAGTTTGAGCAAGCTCCAGGAGTTCGTGATGGACAAGGAAGCCTGCCGTGCTGCAGTCCATGGGGTTGCAAGGAGTCAGACATGACTGAGTGACTGAACTGAACTGATAGACTGTGGCATGCCAGGCTCCTCTGTCCATGGGGATTCTCCAGGCAAGAATACTGGAGTGGGTTGCCATGCCCTCCTCCGGGGGACCTTCCCAACCCAGTGGTGAAACACAGGTCTTCCACGTTGCACGCGGATTCTTTACCGTCTCAGCCACCAGGGAGGCCCATCCTTTGTGAAGATTGATGCAAATGTCGGCTGATTCTGGACTCCTGGGTCTCTCAGCTTCACCTGTGAGGTAAGCCGGGTGCAGGCCCTGGCTTTAAGGCGCCTTCATTCTTAGACCCCTGCCGTGTGTGCCTTCACTGCCTCGTTCACTCCACTCCAACCCTGCGCCCTGGGTCAGAGCTCACTAATCTCTGTTTCGAGCTTACTTCTCGCCACGCCCTCTGTTAACTCCTGTTTTGCAGCTTCCCTGGTGGCTCAGAGGGTAAAGCGTCTGCCTGCAATGCGGGAGACCTGGGTTCGATCCCAGGGTTGGGAAGATCCCCTGGAGAAGGAAGTGGCAACCCACTCTGGTATTCTTGCCTGCAGAATCCCACTGATGGAGGAGCCTGGCAGGCTACAGTCCATGTGGAGTCCACGGGGTCTCAAGAGTCAGACATGACTTAGTGACTGAGCAACAAAAATTACAACAAACAACAAAGGAGTCTGGAAGGGCGGAACCTGGTTGGACTCCTGACTGGCTGGCTCCAGGGCATTCGCTCTTGAGGCAGAATCCTAGATTTCCAGGGAGGAGAAATACTTGGACCTGGACTCTACCCAGGAGCTGGTAGCTCGGCTTCCTCTGGCTAGGGGTTCCTTGGAGAGGGGCTGGCGAAGGGACAGAAAGCCCTGTGCTGGCGTGGCTTGGGAACATGGCCTGGAGGTGTGTGTGGGGAGAACGGGTGGCCCCAAGAAAGAAGCGAGGACTCTTGCTTGGTCCCCTCAGGTGGGCAGACCCTGCTAATGAAAACAGGGCTGCTCCTTCCTCTTGCATCCTCTCAGTCTTTTTTCTTTTTAAAATATTTGTATTTATGTATGTATTTGGCTGTTCTGGGTCTTAGTTGCAACATGTGAGATCTAGTTCTCTGAGCAGGGATTGAACCCTGGCCCCCTGCATTGGGAGGATGGAGTCTTAGTCACTGGGAGGGAAATCCTAGCCTCCCAGGCTTAAACACAAAATCCCCTCAGGGTGTTGGGCTTCTCTTCCAGGTGTCTGGAGACGGAATCTTTCCCAGGGTTGGAGGATAGAGTGGGCATGCTCAGAGGGGCTGGGGTTTGGGATTCAGGCTGTGGCTGTCCAATAGGCGAGCAGCTTTTGGGGAGTCCTTTCATGGCATTCCCTCACCCCCCACCCTAAGGAATAGAGCAAGTGCTTGGGGGAAGGAAAGCTCAGGGCAGGAGGCAGACAGTGCAGGGGAAGCAAGATTCCCCTGCTGGGGGCCGTGAACACACTCAGAAGGGAATTGCCTAGACCTCTGCCGACAGTGGGGTGAGAACTAGAATAGCAGCTGACCTGTAAGACTGTGATCTGTTCATTTATCCCCAGCTCCTTCCAGGAAAGACTGATGGCTGCCTGCGGGGGGGGGAGTTTGTAACCACGGCTTTCACTTTGATGAAGCTTAAGAGATTTCAGGTGGTCCCTTGGGTTAAGTGTTACTAAATTGAGACCATCTATGAAGTGGAGTCCTGTGTGCTGACTTCTCTATGCTCACGACACTGCTGTGGAGTCAGGATGGTTATGTAACAGATAGAGAAACTGAGGCTCAGAGGGTGAAGTAACTTGTCCAAGTTTCCACCCTGGGGAAGACAGGAGTTCAATCCAGATTTGACTTGGGCAGCAACCGGGACTTTTCCCTGGAAGCAGATGGTGACACCCCTTCAAATCTGATTGAAATCTCTTTTGTACCTACAGCCATCTGAGGCATGATGCAGGTCAACACCTTACCCTGATGGTTCCAGCCACCTACTGAATACTGGCCTGAATTTCCCTGAGATCATTTTCACCCAAAACGTGGGTCTTGGCTGGTCCTGAACGGATTGTCTTTTGTTGGGTAGAATGGAGAGGGTGAGCCTGGGCAATCTGTATACTTTGTACCTACAGGCCCAGTCACATGGAGACCCACTACCCCCCTCTCCAATCAGAGTCAAATTGTAGATAGTCAGGTTCTTCTTCTTTTTTAAAAAACTTTTTCTACTGGAGTAGAGCTGACTAGGGGCTTCCCTGGTGGCCTGGCAGCAAAGAATCTGCCTGCAGTGCAGGAGCTATAGGAGATGCGGGTTTGGTCCCTGGGTGGAGAAGATCCCCTGGAGGAGGGCATGGCAACCCACTGCAGTATTCTTGCCTGGAGAATTCCATGGACAAAGGAGCCTGGCAGACTATAGTCCACATAAGCTGCAAAGAGCTGGACACGACTGAAATGACTTAGCACGCACACACGCATGTAGCTGTTAACAATCATGTGATAGTTTCAGGTGAACAGCATATGTATATGGACGCCATATACATACATGTATCCATTCTCCCCCAACTCCCCTCCCATCCAGGCTGCCTCTCAACACTGAGCACAGTTCTCTTTGCTGTACAGGCCTTGTTGCTTATCCATCTTAAATACAGCAGTGTGTACACGTCCACTCCAAACTCCCTAACTACCTCTCCCCACATATTCCCTGCTGGCATCCATAAGTTCATTCTCTAAGTCTGTGAGGCTCTTTCTGTTCTATAAATTAGATCATTTTTTAGATTGAGAGGTTCTTGACGTGGCTCTGAAGTCAGATTGCCTGGTTCCACTGAGGGCTCTGCCACTGGGTGACGTGTCAGCTGGGGCTGCCATTACCAAATAGCACCGTTGGAGAGACTTAAACAAGAGAAGTTTATTCTCTCACAATTCTGGAAGCCAGATGTCCACGCTCAAGTGTCAGCAGGAGTGACTCCGTCTGAGGTCCTTCTCCTTGGCTGGCACATGGTCGTCTTCTCCGTGTCCCCATGTGGTCTTTTCTCTGTGCGAGTCTCTCCTGTCTCTCTTCTTGTGAGGACACCAATCCTACTGGATTAAGCATCTCCGTAGATGACCTTGTTTACCCTTGTTAACCCCTATAAAGGCCTAATCTCCAAATTCAGTCACAACGGGGATGGGGCCCCAACATATGAATTTTGGAGAGATACAACTCCATAGGTGAACATAGGCATGTACCTTGCCAAGCCCCAGTTTCCCCATCTGTTACATCAGGTTAATAAGAGTAACTACTCCATAGTTTTTTGAGGAAACTCAATGAGGTGCTACATGAGGGCGATGATGGCATAGCAAGGGCTCATCCTGCTGAATATCATCATCTCGAACCCCTTCCTCATCCCCATCACCACTCCATCATCTCCATCAATCTAGAGATCTGCTGGTTTCCGACCTCTGGGTCCTGCTTGTCATTTGTTCTTCAAGGTTGCAGCCAGTGAGGACCAGAGCAGCAAGAACCTTGACCTTTGACACCAAATGCTGATTTTACAAATGAGGAAACTGATGGGCTAGCGGCTCATCTAGAATCAGAATGCTGGCGACGTGTCCCCTGGCCTGATGATTTTGAATCATTTCCGCGACAAGGAGGGGCCAGGAGAAGGCTCCCCTCCCTGCTGGGGCCACCCGTGGAGCATTTGGACCATTCAATTAGTTTTAGCCCCTTCATATTTTATGGACTCTTTCTCTTATGTCTTAATGAAGTGCCTGTCACACAGTGAATGAATAAAAGCCATTGCTTGCCAAACCCCTACACATGGGTCCTCAGCCCAGCCCCTCTCCATCAATCCAGCATCCCAGCTCCTGGTGTGATGACATCAAACCCTTCCAAGGGCAGCCGAACATTTCCTTGCTTCGTCCCATCCAGGCATCTGTGTCTCCCTGAGAATTTGGATGGAAGTATTAATAAGCCACCAGGCTTCAGTCAGAAGGGCATGGTGACTCACTTATTTTGACAGTATAATATCTCTAGCTAAAAATAACGCAGAAGCTAAAAAAACAAAAATCCCAACAAGCCCTGGCAGCTGGGTTGGTTTCCAGTTGAATGTCCACTCCCACCATCTTCCTTCCAACAGAATCCAAGCTGTACTCAAGATAGGGTGCTGTGTACACTGTGGGGGTCAGCTTGGAGCCTAGCTCTCTCCCCTTTGCCAATGATGGCTTTCAGGCTGGAAGTGGGACCCGGTCCTGGCCAATGGGACATGACGGAAGTCTGCTAAGGACTTGGTCTGAATGAAAAGCCCCATTCCCCACAACTTTGGGTCTTGGGATGCAGTTGTCTGGGGAAGTGGTGTCTGCGGCATCTGTCTTGCAGCCAGGCAGGCAAGGCCAACAACAGCAGAAAGTCTCAGAGGATGTGACCTGGAGATGTCCCAGAGCTGAGAACGTACCCTGGAACCTCCGACCTCCAGGCTTCTCGTTCCATATTGTTTAAGCCTGGTTGACTCAAGTGCAGCCAAAGCCGTCCCACCTGAAGCTGGGTGGGTGGTGACCCCCGTGGCTAGGTGCAGGTGAGGGAAAGCATCTGTTTGCACTCAGGGATGGAGGTGGCTGGGAAGACACTGGGTAATCGCTTAAAAATGTAAAAGCGATTCTTGGTTGGCAAGCCGTACAAAACCAGGCAGAGGGCCAGACTTGCCAGCCCCTGGTCTACAGTTTCCTGGGCAAGGAATCCTGCAGGAGAGGCCACCCTCAGCTTTCCTCCAAGGCTGAGCCACGGAAGTCTGGGGCCAGCCGAGCCCCCACAGCCCCTGTGCACGGCCACCTTAGCTGGGGACAGAGCGTGTGAGTGTCCCAAGCCCTGGCCTGCTGCCCATGGCATGCGGAGGTCTCTCTCTCCACTCTTGGTCCCTCAGGCCCCTGAGCTGCTGTGTGGCCATCCCGACATCTCCTGGTCCTTACCTCAGGTCCTCTTGCCTTGGCTCAGGCACCGCTGAGGCCCCCCTGGCTGTGCCCTGGGCCCACTGTGGTCCTGATGACCCCCTCCCCATATCATGCTCAGTGCCAGGCTGAGTTCATCTGCCTGAGTCCATCTTCCTCAGGTGACTTCTCTCCCAGCAGATTCCTTAGTTCATCAGACAAACACATTTCTGGTGGCCTCAGTGCCCAAACCTCAGTTCAGTTCAGTAGCTCAGACATGTCTGACTCTTTGTGACCACATGGACTGCAGCACGCCAGGCCTAGCCTAAGTCACATCTGAATCAGCTTAGCCTTGTGATGGGACGCTGGTCTTCTAGATCATACTGCGAATCCCACTCCATCTTACAGGGAAAAACTAGCAGAAAGAAGCTTGAATCAGACACCTGGCCACAGGACCTGGAAGCCAGCCATTCAACTCATTCAGCAACACCTTCCCATCTGTAAAAAGCAGAGACTACCATATCCAGCTCAGTTCAGTTCAGTTGCTCAGTTGTGTCTGACTCTTTGCAACCCCATGGACTGCAGCACGCTGGGCTTCCCTGTTCATCACCAATCCTTGCAGCTTGCTCAAACTCAGGTCCATTGAGTTGGTGATGCCATCCAACCATCTCATCCTCTGTCGTCCCCTTCTCCTCCTGCCTTCAGTCTTTCCCAGCATCGGGTTTTTTCAAATTAGACAGTTCTTCGCATCAGGTGGCCGAAGAATTAGAACTTCAGCTTCAGCAATAGTCCTTCCAATGAATATTCAGAGTTGATTTCCTTTAGGAGTGACTGGTTTGATCTCCTTGCAGTCCAAGGGACTCTCAAGAGTCTTCTCCAACACCACAGTTCAAAAGCATCAATTCTTTGGCGCTCAGCTTTCTTTATGGCCCAACTTTCACATCCATACATGACCACTGGAAAAACCATAGCCTTGACTAGATGGACCTTTGTCAGCAAAGTAATGTCTCTGCTTTTTAATATACTGTCTAGGTTGGTCATAGCTTTTCTTCCAAGGAGCAAGCATCTTTTAATTTCATGGCTGCAGTCACCACCTGCAGGGATTTTGGAGTACCTAGCTCAAGTGCCCATAAATCAGACTTGGTACATGGAAGCGTCCAGCACAGGGCATCTGTGACCTGGAACATGTATGGTCTTCAATAGCTGCTTCCCGGATCTGCACAGAAAATTGAGGTTCAGAAATAGGATGAGCTGTGGACATGCTGGTGGAGAAACAGCCATGGGAAGGCAGAGTGCAGCTGGTCTGAAGCCGACGAGGAGGGAACATAGGCAAGGCTGAGATAAGAACAGCCCCACTTCATTTCTCAGAGCTGTGCCTGCTGGTGCCTGGCACAAAGTGATGGGGAGGGGTTGGGAGTCAGGAAGAAGGAGGGTGGGAGGTGACCTGACCACAGTCACCAGGTGAGTCACGACTGAGAACAAATCCCCCCCCACAAAGGGGTGGGTAGGTCTGGGAGGGGTAGCCTGGGAGAGGGTACCAATTTCCAAGACTTGGTTCCAGCAAGCCTATACTGCTCCAGCCTTCCCACCAAAGTCTTCCCAGGGCCACTGATGCTTCTGGCAGCCTCCCTTGCTGGGGGCAGGTATGTTCCTGCCAATGGAGCAGCGTCTTGCTGATAAAACCTAATGAGCTGCATTTAACAACAGCACAGTCCTGCCATGTGGCTTCCTCCCGGGGTTGCCCATCTGCCAACCCTGGGGGCCATGCTCGGTACAGCTGAAACCCCTTCCCCCATCGTGGAATCAGGAGAGAGCCCAGGTCCCTGGGGCCAGGCTGAGCACACAGGCCAGCAAATCTCTGTGCTTAGCTCATGCCAGCTCCTGGCCACCCTCCAGGCTCTCAACACCACCACCAGATGGTGGCTAACGGAGGGTGAAAAGCTCCTGGGAAGGTCTGGGCACAGAGCAGTGGTGGGGGGAGGCCAGCCAAAGGCACCGTGACCCTAGCCTTGGGGAGGGCTCCAGGTGCGGCCTGCCTTGGCTTGGAGCAACCTGCCTTCATTCCCAACCCTTGCCGGTCGTCTTTCCTCTCCTCTCCTTGTCACTGGACCCAGGGACCTACCAGTTGGGTGTTTATTCCTTGCAAAGGGACAGACGAGGCAAGGTGTGGATAGACATGTGTGGTCATCAGGCCTGGGCCAGGATTTCCAGGAGGGAATTTCTCCGTGGCCTCTTACCTGCAGATGTCTTAGCAGCCCAGCCTTCCTTTTACCTGGAGTGAAGGAGTGGGGCGTCACACATCCGGGAACTCTGCAGCTCATTCTGCACCCCTGAGTCACAGGCGGGGCTGTTCAGGGGAAACAGTTCGACCTAAACCATCAGGGCTGTGACAGACATTCATCTCATCCTCTGGTGGCTCCAAGCATCGTGCTACAGAACCCAGTTCACAAACATGCCCACTGCCCCCCGGGCCACTGTCCTCTCGCTCCAAATCCAGCCCCAGTCCCTTGGGGCTGGAGGACCAGGTAGGTAAAGCCAGATGAAAGTACAGGGCTGGATGAGGGCAGATCCAGCCCACAGGAAGGAAAAAGTATCATCATAAAAAGTCCAAGCCAACACTAGGATTCCTGTCTTCCTGAGGGGAGTGAAGGACGTCCTTTCCTTTTGCTTGAGGCAGTAGATGTTCATATCTTAAAATCACGCGGGACAGGGTATCACCTGGGCCGTGTGCTGTTCTGAGGACGTGCTCTGCTGGACAGGCAAAGGGGTTCTGAGCTATTTGGAGCTAAAGAAAGCTGGGCTCCTCTCTGCAATGAAATGGATGGGGGCGGTGTTTGCAGTTGCAGGGAGCCAGCCACACGAGAACCTGAGCAGCCTGGAAGGTGCTGGCACGCGGGGTGGGGGGTGGGTGTGAAATAGCCGAGGTTTTATTTGAGAGCAAGCACGTCCGAGGTTTAATTTTAAACTCGTTTTGTGGATCCATCTGCCTTCACGTTTCCAAAGCACCAGTGTGAACTGCTGCCCTCTCAAGGCTGGGGTGGGTCTGCATCCTATGGCTGGGTGGCCACGTGGGCACAAAAGACCAGCTGCGGATTGTGGAGCAGAAAACAGGAACTCAGGGAAGGCAAGGATTAGAGCCAGGGTGACTGTGAGGATGTAACATTTTGGGGGGAACCAGGGCTGGGATAGGGGAGGGAGTTTGAGGCAATGTTGTCTGGATTTTTTCCCCCCTTTGGTGGCACCACACAGTAGGGCATGTAGAATCTTAGTTTCCCGACCAGGGATCGAACCTGTGCCCTGTGCGCTGGGGGCGCAGAGTCGTAACCACTGGAGCACTGTGGAAAGGACTGTTGTCTGGGTTTTAAGGGGTAGAGAGAGCCAGGCGATACCTGGGTTGTATCCACTCTAGGAAAATGACTTGAGCCCCTTGAGCCCACAGTGGGTGGACAACAGATTAGCTCTGCTGGACACTGGCCTGTTTTCCTGGTTGGTTTCCAGCCAAGCCCACTGTCAGCATAGCCCCGGCTTTTAATCTGCACCCCAGGTCTCTGCTTGGTGAAGCAGCACTTGGAATGGGCACCAGCCATCTCTTCTGGGCATGAGGGAGAACCTGGGACATTTGAGTGTTTCTTTTATTCTGCTTATTTTATCTCAGTGGATGGGGATTGAATGGCAGGAATTAAAAACCCAAAGAATCTTATAGCTTCAGATGCAAAAACAATATGCTGCGGTATTAAGCTGTGAAATTTGGGGATGTTTGTTATGCAGCCATAACTGACTGATACAGGGGTAGGAGGAGGTTATTACCATCTATTAAGCACCATCTTGCCAGATCGTTCTTAGGCAAGAACTTGTTAAATTCTTACAACAGAAAAGCAGAAGCGTCACAGCCTCCTCACAGAGGTTGGGGAAGACCTCTGGGAGAAGGTGCTATTTGAGGAGAGATGATAGAAAGGGCAGCAATACTGGAGCAGACTGGGAGAGGCACTGGCACTGACGGGAGTTTAAATGGTAGCAGCAAGCAGGTCACACAGGGCCTTGAAGCCAAAGGTGTGGTTCTCCCCTCCCAGTGGGAGGGGAAGCCCTTGGTAAGTTTTGAGCAGAAGAGGACACAACTTGACTTCAGATGGAGGGCTGGCCCTTGCTGGTCCTTGGAGAACAGGCAGTGAGAGAGGGGCAAACAGGGACGCCAGCCAAGAGGCATGGTTGCAGTAGGGAGCGTAGGATGGGCTGGACATGAAGTGTGAGAGAGAGCTGGAAACAAGATTTGGCCTGATTCACTGGAGTACTGGGCTTGGCCATTACGAGATGGGGGGAACCACAGAGAAGGGAGTTTGAGGTGGGGCCCCTTGCCTTCCCAGGACTCCATCCCTCCCTGTGGGTGCTCTTTGGAGCTATACTCAGCCAACCTCCTGCAGCAGATGCTCTGGAAACCTCCCTCGGGCTCTGGAAGCTCCTGGAAGGTGGGACTGTGTCTGTTTATCTTTGTAGTAACTGCTCATGGCATGGGTGCACGGACGAAGGCATTCTGGAAAGTCCCTGGTAGAAGCGATGCTTGGCTCAGTTGGGGATGAGGCGATAGCATTTTCTGGGCTTCCTGACTTCCGGTGGGAGTGGGACGCGGAACAGGTTTTCTCAGAGAGGCTGATCTGACCAGGTTTTGTGCGACCTTTTCTTTCCTCTTCACTCTATTGTCCCTTGATCCGAATCTCCCAAAGAGAGGAAACAAGGAGACGTGGGTTGGCCCTGGGAAGGGCAGATGGGAATCTCTGGGCTTCTTTCAGCCCCCAGACTCACTCTGTGAGTAGCCTGCCCTGCACGATGAGGAGAGAGAGGTCTGACTCATCCCTGGAGAGCAGATTCCCATCTGAGCAGGCTCAGAGTCACCACAGTGCCTGTTGCCATGGCAAAGAGCCATTTACAGACAAGCAGATCATTCCAGAACCCCTGCCCGACTGGTTACCCTGTGACCCAGCACAGTAAATAGGTTCTGCTTTGAAGATGCCACGTCTCTAACCCAGGTCTGAGCTTGATGTGTGGCCTCCCCTTTGACGGGCTCCTCCCCTGCTCCTGCTTTGTACCTGGAAAAAGTTTTCTTTCCACCTGCTGTCCTGGGGGATGGTAGTGTGATGTTCAGATGCTCACAGCCCCTTAGCCTTAGGAAAGAGCCTTCCTCTGTGCTGATGAGCCTGAAGCCAGGAATTTGAGCTGTCACTGAAGGCCAGTCCTGAGCTAGTTTTCCTTTTGGGCCTCGCATGTCCCCTCATCACTCAGGAGCAACTTCCTGTTCACTAAAGCCAGTTATTGTTTTGTTGGGCCAACCAGAATGTCTGTCTTTTGGGCTCCTGGGTGAATGTGCTCCATCGCTTCAGCTGTGTCCAGCTCTTTGTGACCCTATGGACTGTAGCCTGCCAGGCTCCTCTGTCCATGAGATTCTCCAGGCAAGAATACTAGAGTGGGTTACCATGCCCTCCAGGGATCTTCCGGACCCAGGGATCAAAGCAGTATCTCCTGCATTGGAGGTGGATTCTTTACCACTGAGCCACCAGGGAAGCCCTTCCTGGATGGATAGTATGAGGTTTGATATGTCAAGGGTTTAGCACAGGGCCCCGCGCCAGGGAGGGGCAAAATGCATGCTTTTCCCATTTTNCCAGGGATCTTCCGGACCCAGGGATCAAAGCAGTATCTCCTGCATTGGAGGTGGATTCTTTACCACTGAGCCACCAGGGAAGCCCTTCCTGGATGGATAGTATGAGGTTTGATATGTCAAGGGTTTAGCACAGGGCCCCGCGCCAGGGAGGGGCAAAATGCATGCTTTTCCCATTTTTTATCTTTATTCCCTTCCCAGCAACCTACCCACCCCACCTTCTCCTACTCTCTCTTCTGCTCTCTCCCCCAAAAGCACTCCAGAAACTTGAAAGAGAGCCTAGAGGGCTTCCTGAAGGTGGTGTTCCTATAACCAAAGCAAACTGTATGTATTTTCCAATAAAATAATGACCCCTATTTCTAGAGTATCTACTATATGCCATGCACAGGCTACGTGCTTCTCACTTGGTTCTTACTGCAACCCTTTAAGGTTTTATTATCTCTATTTTTTAGATGAGGAAATTCAGATGAGACTCAGAGAAACTAAGTGCTTACTCAGGATCACACAGGTTATTTGAACCTGAGAAGTCTGATTCCAGAGCGTGGGCATTTAACCCCCACGCAATACCTTTTTGGTGTCCTGTTTGTGTATGTATTCGCTTTGGGCCTCTTCCCAGTTGCCCTTCACACCCCTCTTCCTGGTTCCTCTGAGCAGCAGAGCTTTCTCTTCTGAGGATCCAGGTCACTTCTTGCCTCTGCCTTCTTTCGGCTCCTCTCTGCCCTCAGTAAAGCAATGGTCACTTGTCCAGCCAGTGGACCACACCTTCCAGTCCACTCAATGAATATGGAGAGAGAAGGGAAAGAAGGGAGACTAACTCAAGTGTGAGACCCACTGGGGCACAGCCATGTGGCTGACAGGCTCAGGGGAAGAGGGAAAGCCCCAGGACCAGGAAGGATGGGGTGGGTGTGGTCCTGGCAAGGCCAGCTGTCCAGGGTCCAAAAGCAAGCTCTGGGAATCAAGCTACAGCCTCTAAGGAATGTCTGGAACAACTCAAGCAGAGTGTTAGGTCCCCAACTCAGCAGATGAAGGGAAGTGAGAGCGGGACACATGGTCTATAGGGCAACAGAGTGCTGGGTAGGGAAACTAAATCAGGAATCTTGTCCTCCATGCTGGGTCAACTCATGGGGCCCCATTAAGGCTTCTGATTCCCAGGGTAACCTGGCTATACTTAGACCCATGGGCAATAGATCTTTCCCCCAGCCCCAGGGGCTGACATTACTGCCAAGACACTTGCTGCCCGTCAGGACGGTCTCAGACCTGGGTAGTGCTGAGTCTGCACTATGTGAGCATGAGCGTTCTCTTTTTGGACAGCAGGGAGGAAAAACTGGGTGAGAAGAGATGAAGATGGCACCTCTCAGCAGCCTTCTCTCCCATCACAGGACCCTGGCTGCACCGAGCTGCCCCTCCCCAGCCCCTGCTATTCAAGGACACTTAGGGATGGTATCACCTAGGGCTTTGGAGGGAAGAACCTGTTAACTTGATTCTAGAGCTTCAAAATGTCAATGATGACTTGCTTTTTTTTTTTTTTTTAAAGGGTCAACTCCAGTATTTTGGCCACCTCATGAGAAGAGTTGACTCGTTGGAAAAGACTCTGATGCTGGGAGGGATTGGGGGCAGGAGGAGAAGGGGACGACAGAGGATGAGATGGCTGGATGGCATCACTGACTCGATGGACGTGAGTCTAAGTGAACTCCGGAAGTTGGTGATGGACAGGGAGGCCTGGCATGCTGTGATTCATGGGGTCGCAAAGAGTTGGACACGACTGAGCGACTGAACTAACTAACTAAGAACTTCAGAGATGCCCTCCTTGGTGTGATGTGTGTGGCGGGGGTGGTGTTGACTAAGCTGGGGGTTGCTGTACACACTCTGATCCCTTCTTGGGGTCTCCTAGTTTTGGCCTACAGTGAATTCATACACTGTTACATGTCCCTCCCAGATTGAGGCTGGCTGCAGGACAATGCCTCGGGAAGAGATGAAGGAGGCCCCGCCTCAGGGCTCTTTGCTGTCTGACTCCCATGGGTGATGTTCATTATCCTTAAACCCATGCGCTGGGGGTCAGCCACGCTGGCCTCTGCCCGCAGCTGTGAACACCTATCTCCGTGCCACCAGCTTCATTTCGCCTGATAACGGCTGCCGCCTGCACAGGAAGACGGATGGCTGCTGTCATCCAGGCTGGAGTGTGACGTAGAGGCGCAGACTGGGGGTGACAAGGGCGAAGGGGGCCGATGCAGCTGGGCTGGGGCTGGTATGGTGCTCTAGGGAGGACGGATGCCCCAGGCCCGCCCAGCCCTCTGGTGGAATGCAGTTGCCTCCTTGTCTTTTCCTCTTCACCTTGTGTCTAGAAGCCTTTCCCCTGGGGATCCCCAGGCTGGTGGGCTGTCCTGCAGCTCCCCTGCTCCTCCACTCTTTGCCCCCATGGGGGTGAGGGGAGGCTCCCCAGTCTCCGATGACTCGTGTGCTGGCTCTGCCATCTGTCTTTGGCCTGATGCCATCATAACAATTTCCAACCTGGTTGTTGCCAGGGGAGGAAGAGGAGGAGGGGAAGGAAGAGGCAGGGTCATTGACTCCCGGGGGACACTCCCTCCCACTGAGCCGTGGAGCTAGAGTGACCATCCACGCCAACTAGCCTGGGGCCAAGGTGATTCCTGAGAGCAGAGACTTTGAGCTTTTCAACTGAGAAAGTCCCTGGCAGGCCGGGTCGAGTTGGTCACCCGACATGGAAAGCCAGGACTGGATGGGTCTGGAGGCAGTGCCTTGCTGTCCTGGAAGAACAGAGGCTGCCTCCTCTGCACCCCTGAGACTCCATAGGAACGCAGCCATCTGGCTGTGTGAACCCAGGTGTGGCTCCTTGGGGATGAGGTAGGTCTTCATTTGCCTCTGTACTGAGTCCCTCTGGTGAATGTTCCAAGAACTGGTGTGCTTGGAAACCGTGGCAGTGCCCTGAGGATGAGATGGTCCCATGTCACTGGCACCACCCCACCCCCTGGATGGGGGCCCAGAGCCTGTCCCTGAGAGCTGAAGGTCCAAACCAGAGAAGCAGAGGCATTGTCAAGTGCAAGGGTGGGGGGGCCCTCCCTAGCAGTCCAGTGGTTGGGACTTCGCCTTCCTATGCAGGGGGTGCTGGTTCGATTCCTGGTCAGGGAGCTAAGACCCCACGTGTCTCATGGCCAAAAAAATCAAAACATAAAACTGAAGCAATATTATATCAGATTCAATAAAGACTTTAAAAATGGTCCACATTGGAGTGGGAGGTGGTGGTGGGGGGTTCAAGATTGGGAACTCATGTACACCTGAGATGAAAAAAAAAAAANCCAAAAAAATCAAAACATAAAACTGAAGCAATATTATATCAGATTCAATAAAGACTTTAAAAATGGTCCACATTGGAGTGGGAGGTGGTGGTGGGGGGTTCAAGATTGGGAACTCATGTACACCTGAGATGAAAAAAAAAAAAATTAAAATTAAAAAAAAAAAAAAGAAAGAAAAAAAAATGGTCCACATTAAAAAAAAAAAAAATCCAAGGATAGGGTAGGAAGTGAAGAGATCAAGGACTTTTAAGAGCATGAAACAAAGTCAAGCCAGGAATTGAGATGATCCAGAAGGAAAACCACCGCGTTGACTATGTGGACCACGAGAGGGTGGGACAAGAATAAGCAGGCAGACAGCCCTGACCAGCCATCACAAGTCACCCCTTCACTTGATGAGACTTGCGAAGGCACACGGTCCAACAGACGACAGAGGATGTTGGCTGTGCGCCAAACCCCATGCCTGACAGTGCGTGGGATGCAGAAGAGAATTCCATGGATGCAAGCTTCATGAAGCAGAGACTGCTTGTCTTTCACATTCCTAATTTTCTGAGCACCAAACAATATTAACTAACCCTTATTTAGCGCTTAATTTGCGCTAGGCATTGTTCTAAGACATTTTAAAAATGGTTTTAGTGAAAATTATATTTCACATACCATACAATTCACCAATTTCAAGTATACAGTCCAATGGCTTTTAGTGTATTTACAGAGCTGTGCAACCATTACCACCATCAACTTTAGAACATTTTTGTTTTCCTAAAAGGAAACCCTGTCCCACCCATCATTCTCCCTTCCCCCTGCCCAGGTGACTACTAATCTACTTTCTGCCTCTTTAGATATCCCTGTTCTGGACATTTCATAAAAAGGGAATCGTACAATCTGTGGTCCTCTGTGACTGGCTTCTTTCACGTAGCATAATGTTCTCAAGGCTCATCCTTATTAATTTGTCTGTACCTTTTCTTTTTATCGCTGGATAATCCTCTGTAGTATGGATGTGCCCCCTCTTATTTATCCATTCATCAGATGGACATTCAGGTTGCTTCTGCCTGGGGGCTGTTACAAGCCTCTATGTACAACATCTGTGTGGATACATGTTCTCATTATTTGTCCTCAGAAATGTATACATATGTCATTTAAACCTTAAAACCCTGTGAGGTAAGTAACATTATCATCCTAAGGCTCAGAGAAGTCAGTGAACTTGCCCAAGATCACACCGCTTGTAGGCAGTAGTAGAGCTGAAACAGGAACCATGCAGCGTTGCTCAGAGCGTGTGCCCAGAACCACTCTGCTCTACTATCTGGAAGAATGCCTGGCACATTCAATAAGTATTTATGGGACAAGTGGCTGAATTAGACAGGGGCCCTGCTCTCCAGAGACTCATAATATGGCTACCTTCTTACAGACAGCTTCTCTCTAATTAATCTCTGCAATACTCTCGGGGTTGGAGACAGGGAGAGGAGAAGGTTGGCTGGAATCAACTGTTAAAAAGCTGAATGTGGTTAATGCCTATTGCCTTCAGCCAGGGCTGAAACTGCAGGTTCCTAAGGGAGAGAAGAGCAGGCATCAGGGCCTGAAATTTCTGAGGTTACAGAAAGCTTCCTATTTAGAGCAGCGAACAGGAAATCTGTTTTTTTGATTTTTTTTTTTTTTTCAAGTGAGAGATGTTGAAGTTCATTTGTGTGCCTGGTAACCTCTCTGCCTAAACCTTAGATTGCCTGTTCCATATCACCTGTTACTGGATGACCAGGAGAGCTGCTGCTGGGGTGGGCGGCTGAGCCGAATACTTCGAGAGCAGCAACAGCAGAGGTCCAAAGTCAGAGAGTCAGAATCCTCATCTCAGCTCCGGGCGAGCAGGGAGACAAAGACCTCAGCCAACCACGTCCCCCAAAGCCCCATCCTGCTGCCCTGCTGCATCCTCTACAAAACCAGCCTGGAGGACCTCGCTCAGCAAGCTCCTGCCTGCACTTCATACCAGCACCTGCTCCACAGGCACTCTGATATTTCTGGGAGGTGACTCTGACTTACAAACCAGACAGTTATCAACGTGAATCTTAAATTGTTTTTAACTGAAATATAATTGATGTACAACATTGTATTAGTTTCAGATTTACAGCAGATTGAGTTTTATATATATATATATACACATATATAATACATTTTTTCACTCTTTTCCATTATAGTTTATTACAAGATATTGAATTTAATTTCCTGTGCTGCACAGTAGAACCTAGTTGTTTATTTTATATATAGCAGTGTTGTTGTTTTTCAGTCGCTAAGTCTCAAAAGGAAATGCTATAAATATTTAACAGGAATTTTAAGGTACTTTTCTCAGAATCAGGGCCACTACTAGCCAATGTGGTACCCTGTGCGAATCAGAAAAAAGGACACCTTTTTTTTTTTTTTTTTTTTCCTGGATAGATGCAACCCTGCACTAAGTAAGGCACATCACTGGATTTTAGTCCTTGTTTACCCCCTTAGTCAGGTGCCTTTGTACAGTGCACAACCTGCCCAACCTTACAGTGCCATTGGGATGAAACAACTACTTAAAATGTGTAAGTCCTTTGCTCCTCTTCTCTACAATTATGTTCATACATATTTCTATATTTATAAAAGCAGAAGACTATATATACTATTTCCCACTCATTTACTCTTTAAGTTAGACAAGTCTCATATTCTAGATATCCTTAGGGAAGTTGAGAAAGCTGGGCTGTGAAACTCTGAAAATTGCCTGCAGGGTGGTGCTCTGCTTCTAAGATCAGGGTTGATGTTCCCTTCCTCCAGCAATTCTCCTGCTCCTTTAGTGCAGGGACCACTCTCCGTCTTGTTTCCTAGTTATTTCTTATTCCTTCTACTAGACTGTCAACTCTTTAAAGACAAGGGCCATTTGCAAACAGCAGAGACCTGAGGGAGTTTACTGGTCGTCTTTTGATAGAAAATGAACAGAATTGCTTGAATCATTATTGATACCAAGCAAAAGACTTGATCCATTTTCTTCAGGGACTTGCATCTCTGAACTCTTGTAGCCTTTTGGGTATGAGCAACCCTTCACAGAACAATTTACTTCCATTTTTTCTTCCATCCAGCAGCTGATGGGAAAAACTTTGCTGACACCAACAGGGCTTGTGGATGGTAGAAGATTGTTAAATATCAGATCTCACTTAGGATCGAGTCATGCCTTCTCTAAAGGATTGCATTCAGGAGCTGGTAGATTCCAGCAGTTTCTCTGATGGGGGCTCTGTGTGTTTTCTTTCGTAGGTTCCTTCTCAGCTGTGCTGAGAAGCCGGGGTTAAGCTTTGGTTTGAACCAAATGAGAGAAAAGGTCAGGTGTGGGGAAAAGAAATAGAACCCACCGTGGCAGGCAATGTGACAGGCATCCGGGTGTCGGCACAAACTGTGGGATGTGACAGGCACGTCTTCTTAATTAAGGAGTAATTTGGGATCTACTTAGGAAAGCTGTGAGACCCGGCTCAGTGTGCCACACAGCCGAGCCTCAGCAGCCCAGATGCCTGCCCACAGACGAAAGAGCTGAGTATTTCCCTAATGGTGGAAACCTGGTAATTGCCTTTTGCTGGAAAAGCAATGACTGTTTTTGCGCACATTCCCAATTTCCTGAAAACTTTGATTGTTTTTAGGACGTTCTGGGATGAGTAAAAACCCAAGGCAGCTCCTTCTAAGCTATGTTTTATACCACGGGCCCTGAAGCCACGTGTTTCCTCTTCCCCCACAGTAAAACACTGCTCATTTTGGCTTATTGCCTTTGCTTTAGACATTGTCCATCTCATCGCCCCTTCCCCCCATCTGAAAGTCAGGAAAAAAGGATACCTCTTCAGGAAATGGAGAGGCTCTTGGGGTGAGGAAACGAATTCACGATGCACAGATCAATTTCACATGGTTTTCAGATGAGGATTGCTTTGAAAAGTGGATCTCTCATTAAACTCCGCCAGGAGGGTTGTGTTCCGTATTGCCTTTCTCAGCAGCCCTCTAGATCTTGCTGGGCCAGGAACATCCCCTCTCGGCCTCATCTTCCTCTTTTCTAAAACAAGCAGGAACTCAGCGTCCTATACAGCTGGGCTAGTCAAGTGCGGTTCTGGGACCAGCGGTATCTGCAACACTCGTGAGAAAAGCACAGAAACAGCGGGCACTGCCCCGGAGCTGCTGCCTCAGAGCCCGTGTTTTGACAGGATCCCCAAGTGCTTCGCTGCACATTGAAGGTTGAGAAGAACTCTCTGAAGCCCCTTTTAGCTATGAAGCTTTATGATTCTGTAGAAAGGTATCCAGTAACAACAGCCAAAACATACTGAGCCTTTACTCTGTGCCAGGCCTCTCCCATGAGCTCGGCTCTTTCCTGGCACCGGCTGGAGGCAGGGGCAAACAGCATTTGTATTTTACAGGAGAGGAAGCTGAGCCATGGCTCAGAAAAGCGGGGCTCTTCTACTGAGGTGTCCTGGCTAACTGGGGACAGTGAAGAGAAAGTGTTGGTTGCTAAGTTGTGTCCGACTCTTTTGTGACCCTGTGGACTGTAACCCACCAGTCTCCTTGGTCCATGGGGTTCTCCAGGCAAGAATCCCAGGGTGGGTTGCCATTTCCTTCTTCAGGGGATGTTCCCGACCGAGGGATCAAACCCGGGTCTCCTGCACCAGCAGACGGATTCTTCACCACCTGAGCCCCAACTGGGCGCAGAGGTGGATCCAAAATCACGTAGTCTGACTTCCACCCCTTGTGCAACATTGTCTCAAGGGTCCAGGCGAACCTTCAGAGAGGAATTGATGTTTGAATTTTGCATTGCCAGATGCCAAGAGTTTACCAGGCAGTGAGTGGGAGAGAGATGTTCCTGGGAATGGTAAGAGAGAGGGCAGCGAGAAGCCAAAGGGCAGAAGAAAGTTTGCAAGTCCAGAGAGTGGCCTGAAGTGTTTTAACAAAATGAATGATAATTTGGCATGAGCTGGTTTCTGCTGAGCACAACATGGGAAGAAGGGAAGACAGTCAAGTTACCCAAATTAGCAGCAAGTTTGTTTTCAAAAAGTGTCATCTACTGCAATGGGATGCATCATAGTGAGCAGAGGTATCACGTGCTTATCGTGCTGGAGCAAGAACATTCTTGTGGCCTGAATCTGCTTTTGGTAATGCATCTGCTGCTATTTAAAGAGGTCGACTTCTCCCTGGTCAAGGAAGGGTAACAGGCCCTGGGAGTCTTTCTTTGGAAGGAGGGACCGCCATTAAGGAACCTTGTGCTTGTTGAAACTCTTCCTGCACTTCCCTGTCAGCCCAAAGCAGCACAGCCCCACGTAGTGAAGTCAGAAGTCCTTTCATAGCATACTGTAGTCAGGGTGACACCACTTAGAGTCAAATTTTGGAGGCATCAGTTGAAGCAAATGACATCTATACGCCCAAGTTCTGACTAGTCAAAGCTGTGGCTTTTCCAGTAGTCATGTACAATGTTAGAGCTGTACCATAACGAAGGCTGAGCACCCAAGAATTAATGTCTCTGAATTGTGGTGCTGGAGAAGACTCTTGAGAGTCCCTTGGACTGTAAGGAAATCAACCCTGAATATTCACAGGAAGGACTGTTGCTGAAGCTGAAGCTCCAGTACTTTGGCCACCTGATGTGAAGAACTGACTCATTGGAAAAGATCGTGATGCTGGGAAAGACTGAGGGCAAGAGGAGAAGGGGATAACAGAGGATGAGATGATTGGATGGCATCACTGACTCACTGAACATGAGTCTGAGCAACTCAGGGAGACAGTAAAGGACACGGAAGCTTGGTGTGCTGCAGTCCATAGAGTGGCAAAGAGCTGGACACAGCTCAATGACTCAACGACAACAACAAATTGGAACACCCATGTTAAGCCCATCTTTAAAGATTTTGAGAGGCCTTGCCCCACTTTTTATCAAGTGATTCTCACTTGATGAAAACATAAGAAAGAAAAGAAAACCAACACATCCCCTTCTTTAAATGGGATTTTCCTTTTCTGAGGAAACATCTGAATCGGGAAGCGTTGAGCTGTAAGGAATAGAAACTGTAAGGAAACAGGGCCTAAATAGCAAGGGCACGTAACAAATAGCCCTGAGTTAGGGTGGTGCCAAAGGCTCGCTATGGGACGGCTACTCGATGAGTGTGGGACGCAGCCTGTTCTCTTCTGGACGCAGTGAGTCTGGACGCATTCTGTTCTCTTCAAAATGTTGGTCTGTCCTGTTGTCAGCTCCCCTCAAGGTCCCAAGATGGCTGCAGCAGTTAAAAAAGGAAGCATCATCTCAAGAATCCCTTATAAAGAGGAGAGAAGCCATTTCAGAAAGCCCCTAGCAGCCTTCTCACACGTCACTGGCCATAACTGGTATAGATTTGCGGTCCCCAGCAAATGACAATTGACTTGGATGAATGGACATTTGCTCCTTGAGGTTGAACAGGACATCTTCTCTGTGCCCTTGTCTGGCCATAGGGTGACCTGAAAATAAAACCAAGGCTCTAACAGAAGGAAAGAATGGCAGGGGATGTGAATTTGGGTAGACAACCATGAGAATTTGCTATTAACAATCATATATTCATGGTAATGAAAAATCTCTTGAAATTCTGAAATCAAGGGGTGGAAAGTCAACTGTTGGTATGAAACTGTTGAGTAACCATCACGAAATTTTAGAGGAACTGAAAAATAACTATGTAACTCATTGGTCAGCTGGCGGTTGTCTAATCTAAAGCCTTTGGAGGGAGTGGTTTAGTTGCACCTGACACCCATCCTCTTCTCACCCTGCATAAGAAGCGGGGTCCTTGTTATGAAGGTGGCAGGGGTATAAGAGCCCCAGGCTCAGAGGCCAAGCCCGGTTCAAGTCTCTGCTTGCATCAGATCTGCTAACATACCTTTGGCCAAAGCAGGGCACATGGCCAAATTCGACCTCACAGGGCTCCACCCATTTAGCTGGCGCGTGGCGGGGGGAGGTGGCGGTGGTGAGAGGAGGGCTGCAGAGTGAAACGGCTCAGGGGCCTGATCTAGGGAAGAGGGACAAACTGTTGCAATCTCCCACAAGGGGAAATCAAAACGTCAGAAAGAAAATGAAGGGCAGCGCTGACACTCGTTTTTAAGCTGCATTTAAAGATACAAAGCCTTTCTTTCGAATGTGAAAGAACTTGGGGGTGTTCAGGTGAACATAAACATTAGGAATGTGTGTGTGTGTGTATAGATTGCAAAGGGTCTTAAAGAGCACATTTTTCTAGCTCTGAATAACACCACTCTCTGTGGTTGTATTAACACCACATATCAGGGTATGAGATCTGTTTCCGTTGCCCCCTCTCCCTCTCTACAAAGCAATACCGATGGTCTCTACTATGGAAATGAATGAAGACGTGACTTAAATGAGAATACACAAGCAATTTACTTAGAGCAGAAACTCAAAGCCAAGTAGGGGCAGGAACACTTTTCAGAGACTTCAGGTGTGCCCTGACTGGAGCTTGTTGCCTGAGGAAGGTGGAGGCTGGTAACTGGAAATGGGCATTTTGTGTGATTGGTCCTGAGGTGGAAGAAGGGACAAAAAGGTGGGAAGCTGGGAGGTATGGACTGAGGCTGCAATTTGGATTTCTGGGCAGGTTGCTACAGCGATTGTGTCACAGCTCTACAGTCACTGATGATTTGAACTTTGTCTATTCGTAGGTTTGGTCTCTTAGGACCCATTTGCTGCTGCTGCTGCTGCTAAGTCGCTTTAGTCGTGACCGACTCTGTGCGACCCCATAGACGGCAGCCCACCAGGCTCCCCTGGGATTCTCCAGGCAAGAGCACTGGAGTGGGTTGCCATTTCCTTCTCCAAGGCATGAAAGTGAAAAGTGAAAGTGAAGCCGCTCAGCCATGTCTGACTCTTAGCGACCCCATGGACTGCAGCCTACCAGGCTCCTCCGTCCATGGGATTTTCCAGGCAAGAGTACTGGAGTGGGGTGCCATTGCCTTCTCTGAGGACCCGTCTGAGAAAGCCCCAACTCCTCAGCATGGTGTATAGAGCCTTCACTCCCCAGACAACACTTCTGGTACCAGCAGTCCCCCACCCTTCCTCAGACACACACAGCTAACACATCGGCAACTTGGCCTCATCAAGACCCCACTCCATGCTCCCAGAGCCCAGCATGCCTTTCTGAAGCCATGCCTTCCATGGCTTTACACTTATCCATGTGGTCAGCTCAAGAGCCTTCCACCCCTGTGCCTTTTCTCGAACTGTCCCCACCTCATTCAGCTCTTCCTGATATAGAATTGCTGCTTCTATGTAGTCTGAATAATCTGAATAAAGATTTATTGGGATGGAGATGAGTCTCACTGTGCCAAAGCCATCTGTTACCTGTCTCCTCCCCTATGTTGTGAATATCTTGAAGGAAAGCAGTGTGTGTGCGCTCAGTCGTGTCCAGCTCTTTGCTATCCCATGAACTGGAGCCCACCAGGCTCCTCTGTCCATGGAATTTTCCAGGCAAGAATACTGGAACAGGTTGCCATTTCCTACCCCAGGAGATCTTCCCAACCCAGGGATTAAACCCGAGTCCCTTGCATCTCTTGCACTGGTAGGCAGATTCTTTACCACTGCATCACCTGGGAAGCCCTAAGGAAAGCATTAGGCTTTATTTATGCCTACTATGGGAGAACCCACTCTAGTACTCTTGCCTGGAAAATCCCAGGGACGGAGGAGCCTGGTAGGCTGCAGTCCACGGGGTCGCTAAGAGTCGGACATGACTGAGCGACTTCACTTTGACTTTTCATTTTCATGCATTGGAGAAAGAAATGGCACCCCACTCCAGTGTTCTTGCCTGGAAAATCCCAGGGACTGGCGAGCCTGATGGGCTGTCATCTACGGGGTTGCACAGAGTCAGACATGACTGAAGCGACTTAGCAGCAGCAGCAACAGCAGCATGCCTACTATGGTGTTTTGCAGAGACTAGGTTTTTTTGGAAGAAAGGAAGGAAGAAGAGAGAGGGAAGGTCATAGGTAGGGTTGACAGATAAAATGCAGGATACTCAATTTTTGTTTCCAAATATTTCATCTTCAGTAGATTTTTAAATTATGCATGAGAAATACACATACTAAAATACTGAAAACAAAACAACAACAAAAAAACAAAACTGCTCATTGTCTATCCAAAATAGAAATTCAGCTGGGCACCTTGCATTTTTATTTGCTAAATTCAGCAACCCTGATCATAGGGCAAACTCCCAGTAAAACTTGAAAGTGGTTAGATTCTGAGGCTAAGAGGCAATGTCCCCAGTTCACTCTTCCTTTCCTGGCTGGCCAGAGCTCTGCCGTGGGGCTGGCCAAGCTTTGGTGCTATTGTGCCCACTGTGAAGCCCCAGTGGCTGGCACCTTCCTTGGAAATCAGAAACCAGGCTGGTAGTTCCTGAGAGAATGCTTGGCGGAGTCCTAGAGGAGAAGAGATGCCTGGAGATGGTAGTGGAAAGATGGGAGGAAGGAGTCTTAACAGTTCTTAAAGGACAAGCAATTGCTTTTCTAAGTCTCAGGCATTCCCTTCACATCAGAAGACATGAGTTGATCATGAACCACAGTGAGGAAGGAGTTCTTTGCTGGGGGAAGTTTTCTGGAGAGAAACCTTGTGTTCAGAGAAGCTCTGCGGGGAGAGCAGAAGGAGGGAGAGACAGAAGCCGGTCCACATGGTGCCCCGCCTCCCCTCTAGTTTCCATTGCATCCATTACAATAGTGGGAAGGTTGAATGGTGACCCTCAGAACCTGCAAATATGATCTTATTTGGAAGTAGGGTCTTTGCAGATGTGCTTAAGGGCTTTGAGAGGAGGAGATCACATCTATCTGGGTAGACCCCACGTGCGTGCTTGCTCAGTTGCTCAGTCATGTCCAGCTCTTTGCCACCGCATGGACTGTAGCACTCCAGACTCCTCTGGCCATGGAACTCTTTCTCAGCAAGAAAACTGGAGTGGGTTGCCATTTCCTCCTCCAGGGCATCTTCCTAACCCAGGGATCAAATTCACATCTACTGCAACAGGCAGATTCTTTCTTTACCACTGAGCCACCTGGGAAGCCCCGGTAGGCCCTACATCCAATGACAGGTGTCATTTGTCATTGTAAAAGGACATTTACCAGGGAAGATAGACACACAAAGGAAACGGTAATATGAAGACACTGCAGAGTGATGCAAGCCGAGGACTGCTGACAACCCTAGAAGCTGGAGGAGTAAGGAAGGATTCTCTCGGAGCCACCAGAGGGGTCAGGGCCCCGCCAGCATCCTGGTTTCAGATTCCAAGCCTCCAGAATTATGAGAGAATACATTTCTCTTGCTTTAAGCCCCCAGGTTTGGGTAAATACATTTCTCTTGCTTTAAGCCCCCAGATTTGGGTATAAAGCATTGTTTCAAATCTTAGTATCATGTGTAAAACTTCAAATTTATCTTTATAAAGCAAATCAGTGGTCTCCAAGTGGGGTACTCAACACAAGTGGGTTGTGGGGGAAAAGTAAAACCTTCGGGCCCCCCAAAGCCCCACAGTTACACTTTCCTAATCTTTTGCGGTTCAGATCACACTAGTAGCTTCTTTTAGTGGATGTGTCAGGGCGTCTGACGTCACCCATAACACAGTTAGGCCCTTCAAGCGCTCCACGGTGAGGGGGCGATGGGGGAAACCTCGCCTATGCATTACTTCCCAGGAGGATCCGGGATATGGCTGACATGTGCTTGGGTAAGAGATTTACAAAGTACACAATCTAGTTTTAGCTAAACTAATCCCTACAAAATGGAGGAATGATTTGAACGGATTCTTGTAGAGAGACTGAGAATTAAAGACAATACTAATAGCACAAGACTCAGTAAAAAACAAAAACATTAGCTGATGTGGCTGGTATGAGCTCTGTGTTGTATGTATGAGCTCTGTATTGGCACACGGAGAGGTAAAAACAAGATCAGACAAGAAGTCATTCCCCTTGCCCCCGAAATTAAAAATTATGAAGGAGATTACTTGAAAGAAGGATTCACACCCACTGTTGCTGATGATGAAATTCACCTTTAGTGTATATTGTACCTTGGAATATTAGTTATTAATAGTATAGCTGCTGCTGNCCGTCTGAGAAAGCCCCAACTCCTCAGCATGGTGTATAGAGCCTTCACTCCCCAGACAACACTTCTGGTACCAGCAGTCCCCCACCCTTCCTCAGACACACACAGCTAACACATCGGCAACTTGGCCTCATCAAGACCCCACTCCATGCTCCCAGAGCCCAGCATGCCTTTCTGAAGCCATGCCTTCCATGGCTTTACACTTATCCATGTGGTCAGCTCAAGAGCCTTCCACCCCTGTGCCTTTTCTCGAACTGTCCCCACCTCATTCAGCTCTTCCTGATATAGAATTGCTGCTTCTATGTAGTCTGAATAATCTGAATAAAGATTTATTGGGATGGAGATGAGTCTCACTGTGCCAAAGCCATCTGTTACCTGTCTCCTCCCCTATGTTGTGAATATCTTGAAGGAAAGCAGTGTGTGTGCGCTCAGTCGTGTCCAGCTCTTTGCTATCCCATGAACTGGAGCCCACCAGGCTCCTCTGTCCATGGAATTTTCCAGGCAAGAATACTGGAACAGGTTGCCATTTCCTACCCCAGGAGATCTTCCCAACCCAGGGATTAAACCCGAGTCCCTTGCATCTCTTGCACTGGTAGGCAGATTCTTTACCACTGCATCACCTGGGAAGCCCTAAGGAAAGCATTAGGCTTTATTTATGCCTACTATGGGAGAACCCACTCTAGTACTCTTGCCTGGAAAATCCCAGGGACGGAGGAGCCTGGTAGGCTGCAGTCCACGGGGTCGCTAAGAGTCGGACATGACTGAGCGACTTCACTTTGACTTTTCATTTTCATGCATTGGAGAAAGAAATGGCACCCCACTCCAGTGTTCTTGCCTGGAAAATCCCAGGGACTGGCGAGCCTGATGGGCTGTCATCTACGGGGTTGCACAGAGTCAGACATGACTGAAGCGACTTAGCAGCAGCAGCAACAGCAGCATGCCTACTATGGTGTTTTGCAGAGACTAGGTTTTTTTGGAAGAAAGGAAGGAAGAAGAGAGAGGGAAGGTCATAGGTAGGGTTGACAGATAAAATGCAGGATACTCAATTTTTGTTTCCAAATATTTCATCTTCAGTAGATTTTTAAATTATGCATGAGAAATACACATACTAAAATACTGAAAACAAAACAACAACAAAAAAACAAAACTGCTCATTGTCTATCCAAAATAGAAATTCAGCTGGGCACCTTGCATTTTTATTTGCTAAATTCAGCAACCCTGATCATAGGGCAAACTCCCAGTAAAACTTGAAAGTGGTTAGATTCTGAGGCTAAGAGGCAATGTCCCCAGTTCACTCTTCCTTTCCTGGCTGGCCAGAGCTCTGCCGTGGGGCTGGCCAAGCTTTGGTGCTATTGTGCCCACTGTGAAGCCCCAGTGGCTGGCACCTTCCTTGGAAATCAGAAACCAGGCTGGTAGTTCCTGAGAGAATGCTTGGCGGAGTCCTAGAGGAGAAGAGATGCCTGGAGATGGTAGTGGAAAGATGGGAGGAAGGAGTCTTAACAGTTCTTAAAGGACAAGCAATTGCTTTTCTAAGTCTCAGGCATTCCCTTCACATCAGAAGACATGAGTTGATCATGAACCACAGTGAGGAAGGAGTTCTTTGCTGGGGGAAGTTTTCTGGAGAGAAACCTTGTGTTCAGAGAAGCTCTGCGGGGAGAGCAGAAGGAGGGAGAGACAGAAGCCGGTCCACATGGTGCCCCGCCTCCCCTCTAGTTTCCATTGCATCCATTACAATAGTGGGAAGGTTGAATGGTGACCCTCAGAACCTGCAAATATGATCTTATTTGGAAGTAGGGTCTTTGCAGATGTGCTTAAGGGCTTTGAGAGGAGGAGATCACATCTATCTGGGTAGACCCCACGTGCGTGCTTGCTCAGTTGCTCAGTCATGTCCAGCTCTTTGCCACCGCATGGACTGTAGCACTCCAGACTCCTCTGGCCATGGAACTCTTTCTCAGCAAGAAAACTGGAGTGGGTTGCCATTTCCTCCTCCAGGGCATCTTCCTAACCCAGGGATCAAATTCACATCTACTGCAACAGGCAGATTCTTTCTTTACCACTGAGCCACCTGGGAAGCCCCGGTAGGCCCTACATCCAATGACAGGTGTCATTTGTCATTGTAAAAGGACATTTACCAGGGAAGATAGACACACAAAGGAAACGGTAATATGAAGACACTGCAGAGTGATGCAAGCCGAGGACTGCTGACAACCCTAGAAGCTGGAGGAGTAAGGAAGGATTCTCTCGGAGCCACCAGAGGGGTCAGGGCCCCGCCAGCATCCTGGTTTCAGATTCCAAGCCTCCAGAATTATGAGAGAATACATTTCTCTTGCTTTAAGCCCCCAGGTTTGGGTAAATACATTTCTCTTGCTTTAAGCCCCCAGATTTGGGTATAAAGCATTGTTTCAAATCTTAGTATCATGTGTAAAACTTCAAATTTATCTTTATAAAGCAAATCAGTGGTCTCCAAGTGGGGTACTCAACACAAGTGGGTTGTGGGGGAAAAGTAAAACCTTCGGGCCCCCCAAAGCCCCACAGTTACACTTTCCTAATCTTTTGCGGTTCAGATCACACTAGTAGCTTCTTTTAGTGGATGTGTCAGGGCGTCTGACGTCACCCATAACACAGTTAGGCCCTTCAAGCGCTCCACGGTGAGGGGGCGATGGGGGAAACCTCGCCTATGCATTACTTCCCAGGAGGATCCGGGATATGGCTGACATGTGCTTGGGTAAGAGATTTACAAAGTACACAATCTAGTTTTAGCTAAACTAATCCCTACAAAATGGAGGAATGATTTGAACGGATTCTTGTAGAGAGACTGAGAATTAAAGACAATACTAATAGCACAAGACTCAGTAAAAAACAAAAACATTAGCTGATGTGGCTGGTATGAGCTCTGTGTTGTATGTATGAGCTCTGTATTGGCACACGGAGAGGTAAAAACAAGATCAGACAAGAAGTCATTCCCCTTGCCCCCGAAATTAAAAATTATGAAGGAGATTACTTGAAAGAAGGATTCACACCCACTGTTGCTGATGATGAAATTCACCTTTAGTGTATATTGTACCTTGGAATATTAGTTATTAATAGTATAGCTGCTGCTGCTGCTGCTAAGTCGCTTCAGTCGTGTCCAACTCTGTGCGACCCCATAGACAGTAGCCCACCAGGCTCCGCCATCCCTGGGATTCTCCAGGCAAGAACACTGGAGTGGGTTGCCATTTCCTTCTCCAATGCATGCAAGTGAAAAGTGAAAGTGAAGTCACTGAGTCGTGTCCAACTCTCAGCAACCCCATGGACTGCAGCCCACCAGGCTTCTCCAACCTTGGGATTTTCCAGGCAAGGGTACTGGAGTGGGGTGCTACTGCCTTCTCTGAAATAGTATAGTCATCAAAATTAACACTTCAAATATTACTTTTCACCTTTAGCTCATCTGCCTAAATTTTCTATTTACTAGAACGTGTATACAATGTGGACATAAGCCTGCATATACTGGAGACGTGAAATTAAAAAGACAGGCATCGCTATGGACTGAACGGTGCCCCCAAACCATATGTTGATGCCCTAACCCCATGGTGACTGAACTTGAATTTAGGCCTTTTACAAGATGATAGAAGGTTAAATGGGGATTCCCAGGTGGCTCAGTGGTAAAGAATCTGCCTGTCAATACAAGAGATGCAGGAGATATGGGTTCAATCCCTGGATCAGGAAGATCCCCTGGAGAAGGGAAGGGCAGCC
Source organism: Neotragus moschatus (assembly GCA_006410615.1). NCBI lineage: Eukaryota > Metazoa > Chordata > Mammalia > Artiodactyla > Bovidae > Neotragus > Neotragus moschatus. The sequence goes on from SJYA01003046.1 coordinate 1,171,891, forward strand.
CACTCCAGTATTCTTGCCTGGAAAATTCCAAGGGCAGAGGAACCTGGTGGACCACAGTCCATGGGGTTGCAAAGCATCAAACAAGACTGAGCAACTGAGCACATGAAGTTAAATGAGGTCATAAGGATGGAGTCCTAAATGGGTAGGATTGGTGACCTTATAATGGCAGGAGGAGAGCAACCTCTCTATTTCTTTCCATACACACACACGCGGAGGAAAGGCCACATAAGCCCACATTCAGAAGGTGGTCATCAGCAAGCCAGGACAGGAGTTCTCAGCAGAAACCATTGTGATGGTACCCTGATCTCAGACTTCCATCTTCCAGAAGGGTAAGCAGTACATTTCTGACCTTTAAGCAGTCCAGTCTGTGGTATTCTGTTATGGCAGCCCCTGAGGGATATGTGATCAAAATACAGGGATATGTGATCAAAATACAGGGATATGTGATCAAAAACATTTGCGAATCACTGAAGTATGTAGTGTGTGGCTCCCTTATATTTCTTCTCTGATTCCTATCATCAGGTTCTTTCTCCTCTGGAAAGTGGAAATGGCTTATTGTGTTTGACTGTAGCAATGACTGCCCCATTTGTTCCCACTTCCCTCATTCCATGCCTTTGGGTGGTCCCCTCCCCTACAGATTCTGGCCCTGACCATGTGACTTGCTTTGGCCAAGGGAGCGAAGCTAATGTGTCACAGGCAGAGGCTGAGAAAGTGCTGGTGAGTTGGAGCTTGCCTCCTCTCTTACCATGGGGCCCTCTGGCAGCTAGTGAACTAGCCCATCAGCAGCCTCCTGGAGGCTCCGAGACCAAGAGAAGTGTAGCTGCTGACCTCCCAGCTGAGGCCTGGGACCTGTGTGTGGGGCCAACCCTGCCCACCCAGGTCTGACCAGGCTGGCCCAGACCAGAAGAACTGCCCCCAGCATCCACAGAGTCATGAGAAAGTAGGAACACTTATTGCTGGAAGTCATTAAGTTTTGGAACAGTTGCTTACCTGGCAGAAGTTAAATGATAGAGTGGGGTGGGTGATCCTAGGGCCTTTTACTCAGTTTAGACACTCTGCAGTCTAAAAATGGATAGTCCAAGATGAGATGCCTTTCAACTGTCCTTCCAGCTTTGTTATTTGTCTTCGCATTTCCTGGGCCTAGAACAGAGCCTCACGTATCTTGGATGCTCAGAAAAGTTCGTGGAATAAAGAAGATGGGTCAAAACAAACACATGTGGAAGATTTCCTAAAAGTGTTTACATGGATTGTTTTAGTTACTCCTCCCCCTCCAGGGATTACCATGCCCATTTTAAGATGCGGCAACCAAGGTGTAGGGAGGTTGAGTACCTTGCCCAAGATCAGACACCTGGAAACAGCTGAGGAGGACTTGATCTCTCCTTGAGGTCTGCTTTCATAGTACCTGCTTAGGTTCCATGCAATCCCTCCAGTTTTGGACTGCCTGTCTTTCTGTATTGCATGAAATTCGAAAGCCAGAAAGGGAATTTTCAGAATTCTTCTGTTGCTTCAGTGGTCCTCACTGCACACATCTGGCCCCTCCAGAGAACCAGGTTTCTCATGAAGATGACAGCCACGGGCCTGGTGGGGTCCCGAGTAAAGGAACAGAGGTCACCAATGGAGGCCGTTAGCAGTAAACGACACGCAGCTTGGGAGCTGGCGGTTTCTGACGCCGCTACCTGGGAGGGGAGCCAGGGTGCCGCTCCAGCTTAGGCTTGATGAGAACTAATTGATGCCAGTTGCTGTCCCTGGGACCCAGGTGGTGCCCATTAGGCATGGGGACAAAGCCAGTTCATTGGTGGGTCTGTGCCAGGCAGGGTCTACAGCCAACAGCTTTTCCTGCTGGCAGTCTGTGTGAGGCCCGCTGTCTGTCCAGCCTCCCTCTTCCATCCTTGGATGGACAGAAAAAGCACAGATCAGATTACCCTGATAGAGCTGTGCACCAGCTGCACGGGATGGGGGACTGTCCTTGGGCTTTGTTCATGCCCCGTGTGAGGAGACTGAAACGTCTAGGCAAGGACTAGAATAGTAGCTAGTGCATGTGCTCAGCGCTTTACATGAAGTGTGTCTTTTAGCCCTCATCGGGGAGGATTTCCTAGCTCCCAGGGCTCCTACACTCTGCTATTCTGTTACAGTAAACTGTTTACTGTGATTATTTTGTTTGCTTGTTTATTTGCTTTCTTTATCATCTCTCCCTCACTGGACTTCGAGCCCCTTGTTTATTTCTCCCCTTGTTTATTTCTCCCCTTGTTTATTGTCTATGGTCTCTCCAGTTTAATGTCATGCAGATAGTGGACGTTCAATAAAAATTTGTCAGATGAACTCTTCAAGACAGACTTTATTATTCTTATTTAGTAAAACAGAAGAGACTTCCCTGGTGGTCCAGTGGTTAAGTACTGCCTTCCAACGTGGGGAACTCCAGTTCGATTCCCGATCAGGGAATTTGCCACAAATGGAGAGCCCACACCCTGCAATGAAAGATCCTGTGCGCTGCAACTAAGACGCAATGCAGCCAAAAATAAGTAAGTAAAATAGATTTTTTAAAAAACCGTCTAATGAAACAGAAAACTAAAACTCAGAAATGTTGGGTAAATTGCTCAAGGTTACTACACAGCTGAAGAAATCATAGAAACCAAATTCTAACTTGGGTTTTACCGACTTTGTGACCTGTGATATTTTCCTAAAGCATGAGGCAGGCACCACCTGTGGTAAGAGAGAGAACTAAAGTAGCACACGACTATGTTTAAAGAATATCAAGTCATGAGGCAGATTTCCTTTCCATTTGTCTTGCAATCCTGCAAGCAAATAATTTTTCCAATAAAGTGAGGCCTCAAGCTTAGAGCCAGACTATTAGCACGAGTTTTGGCTGTAAGAGGAAGTTTGAAAAAGATTGGTTGAACATAGTAAGATATGCTTCTCTCTCATGTACATAGACTCAAGTAACCTAGGGATGGAAAGGCAGCTCCATGATTGTGGGCACCCAAACTCCCTCTACTCTGCTGTTCTGGCACTTTTATCAGGTGGTGTCTCCTTTATAGCCCATGATAGTTGCTGTAGCTCCAGCCATCATGTCCATCAGGTCCACCTTCTAGCCATCAGGAAATAGGGAAAGATCCTGCCCTTTTCCTTTAAGAGCCACTTTCGAGAAGTCAGTTTATATTCCTTCAGCCACTGGAGAATTGAAGAAGGAAGGAGGGGAGGGCGAAACCAAAATTTGTGTTCCTGTGGCTCTGTTAGGATCCCGACTTTTACAAGTTTCATGAATTCATTGCACTTGGCACAGCCTCCAAATCTGGAAGCTTTGACCAGAAGATCAAGAAGTGCTTGACTGTTGGACAGGCTGTGAGCTGGGACTTGTCCCGTGGCTCTTGGCCCAAGACTGATGAGGACGAGGAGTCACCTGATTGGGCTGTGTGAGGGGGGGCTCACCAGGGGCAGTTTCCTTTCTCCCCAAGGTGTGCATGGAGGCGAGGGGCTGCTCCTTTGTGTTTTTACCCTCACTGTGTAACTAAGGGCTGCAAAGTATCCCTTGTGGGCCCTGGGAGCCCCTCCAGCCCAATCAGATAGTGCTTAGCCCTGAACATGCTGTTCTCCAGATGAGCCTCACCATGCAGGGGAGAAGAGGGCTGAAGAGAAACCGCAGGGTAGGGCTGGCGCCTGTCTACCCATGTGTGCCCTGAACACCCACGTGTGTGAGTTTCTCAGGCGTCCAGGGGACACAGTGGGAGGTGGCTGCCTCCAGGCAAAAGGACCCCAGCAGCAAGAGGCCGTGGGTGCAACTGCCAGTTTAGGCAGCTTAGGTGGGTGGTGGAGTGGAACAGGGCCACTCACTCAGAGAACATCCGGAGGAACCCCCGCCTGCACCCTACAAGGCGCTAGCGTTGAGAAGCTCCCCCAGGAAGAGTCAGGCAGGCCAGCAGCTCTGCTAACCTGGAGAGGATTGCAAAACACTGGCTACACCGGGAGACTCTCCGTGCCTTTCCACGAGTTGCTGACTCCCAGCTCCCAACCTCTGACAACCTGAGGGAAGAGAGGGTTATCTCAAAGTCACACCAAGCTCCCTTCAGTCCCAGTGGTGGGTGGAGGGAGGTGGGGGGAAGAGGTGGAAAGCAGACTGTCTGTCCCCTTTCAAGTCCCCAGAGCCCCAAATCCACTCACGATGGGAAAGGGGTGACCTTGGAATCAGATAAGAGATTAGAGTTCTAAACCAAACTGGGCTGAGTTTTAATAAGGAAGGGGACCTGAAAACTTTGAAATCTGCCCCACATCTTGCTAAGGGATGGGAAAGGGAGATTCAGTAGAGGCTGGTTCATTCTCTTCTTCACGGTATGTGCTAGGCACTGTCACAGGCCTCAAGGGTGGGAGAGACAGATGATGAACAATAAACACACACTCCAGATTGGGCAGTGAAAAATGCTGGGAAGGATGAGGAAAGAGATGGAGGGAGACAGTCACCCCTCTGAGAAGGGGATTTTGACCAGAGTTTGAATGAGGGAGGGGGCAACTCTAGTGACTGCAGGGGAAGACTGCTTTAGGCCATGATTGGCATTTTCTCCCTATTTCCTACTGAAAGTGACCTTTCCAGCCTGATGGAGTCTCCCTAGGGTACTGAACCTGGCTGATTATTAGAATCTCAGATTCCTAAGCCCAACCCTGTGATTCTGATCCAGGTGCATGAGGGAGGGGAAAGGAGCCTTTCCCAAAGCTCCCTATCTGATGCTGCTCATCTGAAGGTCTGAGGACCAGACCAATCGATGATCACATCTGTTGCTCCCCAGGCGCCTGCAAGACCGAGGAGGGAGATGGAACTGTAAAAATGGAGAGCAGTCACTATGTATCAGGAAACCCACTAAGGAACCCTACTAAGCATTTTGCTTGCCTTATCTTATATATATATACATATATACACAATATTTGGAAGAACTCTAAGGTGGGTTGTATTATTCTACCCATTTACAGATGAAAAATTAAGGCTCTGAGATATTCAGTCATTTGTTTGGAATCATAAAATAATGTGTGGGGGCACCAGGTTCTGGCCCAGGCATGAAACTCTGGCACCCTATTTCCCTGCAGAGATGAGATAAACGATCATAGAGAAGAACCAGCCACACAAGGCAGTAATTCTAGGTGACAGATGGGAGTGGGCCCTGGGCCACTTAAGATTTCAGAGGCAAAAATGAAACCAGTGAGGTCTGGATATTCAGGATAAAGGGCTGGACTGCCTCCAGTGGGAAGTCGGGCCTGCCTGGGAGAGAAGAAGCAAGCAGGAGCCTGCTGTCTGAAGCAGAGCCAGGCACAGCTGCCAGAGGGAAGCAGAGGCCAGAGACCACCTGGGCCCTGGGTGAGGAAGTTGCAATGGTACTTGCCTCAGCTCCTAATGGCCATCTGGACCCTCATCCTAGCACAGAGGAAGATCAGTGGAGCCTAGGGGCTAGGGTTTGCCTGGAAATGGGTATCAAATACTCAGCAGGACTAGAGGTTTCATGGTCAGCATATTTAAAAACAGTAACTCAGTGGAAAAGACCCTGACACAGGGAAAGATTGAAGGCAGAAGGAAACGAGGGCAGTTGAGGGTAAGATAGTTGGATGGTATCACCGTGAACCTGGGCAAACTCCAGGAGATGGTGAGGGACAAGGAAGTCTAGTCCCCTACTGCAATCCTGGGATTGCAAAAGTCAGACACAATTTGGTGACTCAACTCATCTCAGTGCAAAACTGAAATTGCAAATGTTCTCTGTCTACATTTTTGTGACAACCCTGTGACTGGGACTCAAGGGCCCATTTTCCTTTAGCCCTCTTTGCTTGCTATGCTTCTGACTGCTTGCACAATATTTGGGTGTACTTTTTTATTTTTCCCTGTCTCCAAAGTCCCTGACATCTCAGTAGCCTTATAGGAAACTCTTATTTTGCTTTTGCTGGTTTAAGGGGGTTCTGATCCCTGTAACTGACATATCCCTGCCTAGAGCAGATATGATGAATCTGGTTTTTGATACAGGCCAGTTGAGATTTGAGGGTGGATTATATAGATTGGACTCTACTAGGAAGCTGGAAATTAAGAGATGGAGCTTGAGTGAGGTATAAGTTAATGGCAGCTGCTGGGACAACCAAACCCTAAAATCTTAGTGGTTTAAAACAATAGATGTTCATTTCTTGTTTAAAGCATGATGTGCATGTGTTCCTGGTCAGGCAGCCTTCATCAAGGACTGTGGTTCCTCCACCCTGTGGGTCCTTCCTCCGTACAACTTGGAAGTCCACTGAGGGGCTGAGACCGAGGGGAGGTACTCTTGCCCAGATGTGATGAAGGTCCCTTCCATCCACTTGTCATGGTAGAGAGTCTGTCACATGATTCACAATAGCCGAAAGGTGGAAATGGCCCAAATGCCCATCAACAACGATGACAACGTGTTAGTCACCCGGTCGTGTCTGACTGATGCGGCCCTATGCACTGGGGCCCGCCAGCTCCTCTGCCCGTGGAAAGAGTACTGGAGCAGGTTGCCATTTTCTTCTCCAGGAATGCCCATCAACAGATGCATGGATAAGCAATCTGTATTAGAAATAGGCACGGATATAGAAAACAAACTTATGGTTACCAGGGGATAAGTGCCGGGAGGGATAAATTGGGAGATCGGGACTGATATGTACACACTACCATATACATATTTTAAAAAGTATATAATACATAACTAATAAGAACCTGCTGTATATAGCACGGTGAACTCCACTCAGCACTCTGTATTGGCCTATATGGGAAAAGAATCTAAAGAAAAAGAGTGGATATATGTACACGTATAACTGATTCACTTTGATGTATACCTGAAATGAGCACAACATTGTAAATCGACTATACTGCCATAAAAATTTAAAAAACAACTAGAACAAACAAATGAATAATCCAACTTGTGGTAAAACATACAATAAAATATTCTTCCGTCACAAACAGGAATGAAGCACTGACATAAGCTACACCATGGATGAGCCTGGAAAACGCTATGCAAAGGGAAGCACAAAAGGCCACATACTGAATGTTTCCTCTTATAAGAAATATCCAGAATGGGTGAATCTGTAGAGACAGAAGGGCTTCCCTGGTGGCCCAGCAGTAAAGAATCTACCTGCAGTCCGGGAGCCACAGGAGAAGTGGGTTCGACCCCTGGGTTGGGAAGATCCCCTGGAGGAGGGCAAGGCAACCCACTCCAGTATCCTTGCCTGGAGAATCTCAGGGACAGAGGAGCCTGGCGGGCTACAGCCCATGAGATCTTCAAGAGTCGAACCCAACAGAAGCAACTTAGCCTGCATGCACACAGAGACAGAAAGCAGAGTGGTGGCTGCCAGGAGCCAGGAAAAGGGAGGAATAGGGTGTAATTGCTCCTTTTGTGGTGATGAAAATGTTTTGGAACTTGATATAGGGGTTGGCTGCACAACATTGTGAATGGACTAGCTCCTGTTGAATGGTCCATTTTAAAACAGTTAACTGCATGCTATGCGAATTTCACCCCAATTGGGAAAAAAAAAAAAAAGCATGCAAGGGGCTGGCAAACATTATCCCTGGCAGGGCAGCTGCTGCTCCCCAGTGGCAACTCCCCAGTCCAGAAGGAGGTCACATAGCCTTGGTGACCAGCTAAACATCTGTGCACACTTTTCTTCTTCCTTTGCTAAGAACATACCGGATCGCCCTTGAGTTTGAATGTGGCTTCTCTCGCATTAACGACATATAAACTAAAAGGGCAAGTTAATTCCCTCAGCTCACACCCTATACATGGAAGTAGAGGCAGACACAGCATGACTGCAGTACCAGCCTGTATTCACAAAGGGGAAGGATGGCAGACAGAGCAGCCCCTGGCCCCCAGCAATGATGAGCTCTGCCAGGCACATACTGAGAAGGTGGGCTCTTAAATGGACTACTCCCTTCATTACAGCCTATTCTGATTTCCAAGAGGAGCTCCCTGGTCCATTGTTGTCTACGGCTGACTCCACCCTCTGGGAGATTTCTCCCTGATCACTATCTCCTGGGCCACATCGGTAGTGAATGTCGGGGAGTTTGCTCTACTTAGAGGCTGTCCAGCTTGCATAAGACAACTTCCTGCTGGGCAATCTTGGGGCCCACAGGGTGGCTCAATGCTTCAATAGTCAAAATCTTTGCTAGTTGGGGCTTGTCATTTCTCTGGCAATAAAACACTAAAAATTGTTGTAGGTGTCTTACTTGACACACAGAAAATTACATGGCGTCTGATTTCAGTTATATCATGTTCAAGAACAGGCAAAATGAATCAAAGACAGCTCTGTGTTTGATTGGAGGAATGCAACAAGTAAGGAGACTCAGAGGGTCTCAGGGGCTGACCTGAAGTCACACAGCCAGTTTGAGCAGAGGCAGGATTAGAACCAGGTCTCCAGATTTACAGCTCAGGGAGCTCTCTTTCCACACTTGGCTCTCACAGGGAATGAAGAGACACAGCAGTTTCAAAATGCAGTGTTTTCTTTCAGTGCTTTTAATTAGCATCTATGAAATACACTGCCAATCTAATTTAATTATAATTAGGTAACCAGAAGGCTGATTATGTTGTAAATTTAGATTAAAGAGCTGTTGTTTTCAATTAGATTTGATTGTGAAGTGCTTTGACACTTTTTTGGCCTATGGAAAGTTTATTATATGATTTCCCACTTGTCCACTTGCAGGTCTGGGGTGCTGGTGATGGGACTAAAGTTCCCAGGGCACCCTGAGTTTGGCACAGATTTGGACCTAGTACCCCTTCAATGGCAAGGGCCACCAGATGCTAATGGGCTGTTGTATCAGGGTGATTTCACCCATAGGTGATAGTGGATCCAACCAAAAAACAGCTAGAATTTCAAAGGGACTTAAAATCGCTCGTGATGGAAACTGTGGAGGTGAGGCAGTTCCAGACTTCATTTACTTTCGGAACACTCAGCTCATTCCATCTTCCTGCTCTTCTAATCAGCGTGTTGGCTTCTGACCTCAGCCCTGTAGTTGTGTATCAGGTGCTGTATCTCCAAGCTTTCTCACGTCCCTAGAAAAGGACATGCCTTCCTGGCATCTCGAGCCTCCAGTAGATTAATCATGACTCCTTGGCCAGGACTGCAGCCCAGGGCCATTCCTAAGTCAACCACTGTTCCTAAGGAACCACTATAATGGGCTTGAGCAAATCAAAACTCATTCTGTAGTACCCAGGGTTACCTGTTGCCTGCCAGCCACCTAGTAGACCTGTGGGGACAGGGAGTGACCAACTGTCCTTGCCTGAAACCAGCGTGGCCACACTCTAGGCAGATTTGGCTAAGCCCAGCCCGGGGCCGCAAAACTATGATCAAAGAACTCTAGTTGCAAATCATTGCTTCATGACTTTCCACTAGACGTCTGCCATCTCTGCATTCCTGAGGACTAAGCTTTAGCTTTGCTTGTAGGTGGGGTTGGCAAGATAAGGCGCAGTGAGGCAAGGAAAAGGGATGGAGAAGAGCGGTTAGAGAGAGGGTTGTTTAGAGGAGGAGGCAAGCTGACTGGAGGATGAGAGAGAGGTCCATACGGCTATGAGCGGGGCCAAGCTGCCCCGGTTGCTTCTGGGGAATATTAAAGCTTTGCCTTGGGAAGAGGGTGCCAGAGAGAATGGGACTGGTCCTCAGAACCTCAGGAAATGCTCCCTCTAAGGCACTGGGAGGATTGGGAGAAGGAAATGGCAACCCACTCCAGTATTCTTGCCTAGAGAATTCCATGGACAGAGGAGCCTAGTGGGCTGCTGTCCATGGGGTCACACTGAGTTGGACACGACCGAAGCGACTTAGCACTCATGCATGCACTGGAGAAGGCAATGGCAACCCATTCCAGTATTCTTGCCTGGAGAATCCCAGGGACAGGGGAGCCTGGTGGGCTTCCGACTATGGGGTCACACAGAGTTGGACACGACTGAAGCGACGCAGCAGCAGCAGCAGCAGCAGCAAGGCGGGATTCTCTCTCTGACCCAAACTCTCCTATCTGTCGGATCAGGCTGCCTATCTCTCCTGTCAAGCCTCCTGTGTGATGCCTAAGGATCGGAGAGAGGTTTCCATTATGAATCTCTGCTGACGGCACAGGCAGCCTCCACTTCCCTACAAAAAATTTCCTGAAGATGTTGGGACAACTGTATACATGAAGTTGAACAATGGATCCATATGGTAATAAACGGCTGTTCTATCCTCAGAAAGCTGAAAAATACTTAAAATCCTCAATCACAGTTGTCCTTTTAAACCCTCCTTGCTGATGTTTTGTTGCCTTTTGAATTTCATTTTTTCTTTTATTTTGCAATTAGACATGTGAGTCATTGGCTGAAGTGCAGTGACCAGCCAGTAGAGATTAGACTTCCTGTGATGCTCCTAATGGTTTCCATCTGTTTCTAAAATGGGGTTAACTTTACAGCCTTCTAAAAATCACTGGTATCAGTCCATCTGACTTCCCAGGTGGGGCAGTGGTGAAGAATCCGTCTGCTAAAGCGGGAGATGCCAGAGATGCAGGTTCCATCCCTGGGTTGGGAAGATCCCCTGGAGGTGGGCATGGCAACCCACTCCAGTATTCTTGCCTGAAAAATCCCATGGACATAGTGGTCTGGAGGGCTACAGATAATAGGGTCGAAAAAGTTGCACACGACTGAGCATGTATGCACACGTGCACACACACACACACATCAGTCCATCCAGTATTCCATTTTGTACTCATTTTTATAAAACAATAAGGCAAAACCCCTGCAATTTTCATAAACATATACTGTTGACCAGATATGAAAGGGAGCTGCCCAAACTGACCAGTTGGATGACAGGAGACACCACTGTGCCAAAGCTGGAAATGTTTGGGTTGAGAGTATGAAAAGCAATTTGGGTATGATGTATGAAAGTGCCGATTGTGTGCAAAACAGATGGAGCTGAGGCTCCTGGATGTCTGTCCCTCCTTAAACATGACAAGATGGACGTCAGCTTCTACCAGATGATCAGTGTGGCCTATAAAGGGCTCTGAGCCCCTGCCCAGTGCTAATCCACTGAGAGTGCTGGCCCCAAGATCGTGAAGCATCTTGGTCCAACCACCTGGAATGCTGATGACAATTGCTTGGGTTGATTGGCAGTGAAGAACCAGGTGTTTTGTCTCACTGCTGCCAACCACGTTTATGCCTGTGGCACCTGCCAGTGCTGGCTGACGGTGGCAGGAGGGGGAGGAGAGGGGATGGGGGGAGTCCTGAATTTCAATCCCAGGAAGACCCTTACTTCCAGGCCACAGCTGAATGATGTTGGACCCGGGGGTCCCCCTCCTCTAAGAACTCCATTGGGATTGGATGCACTAGACCTTTCAATGCCATTTCCCCCTTGTTAAGTGTAGGCAATTATGTTTAATAAACTTCTAATTCTCATCTCCAAAGTTCTCTGTAATCTTCTCCCCTGACACAGTCTTTCACTCTTTTCCTCCTTCATAATTCCTTTCACTGTGCCTTCTAGAACATTTGCTCCACAATCAGCAGATTTTCTCATGCATTTTTTCTTCAAATATTCCCTCCACGCCTCAGCTTTAACCCAGACTTAGCCCTCCTCCGAGAGCAGTCTCCCTGTGGCCTCCCAAAGGGACACATTTCCCGTCACTTGGGTTCCTTGACGGGCAGGTGGTGTTGGTGTCCTCCTTGTCCCACGCATTCCTTCCCCTGCCCCTTGTGAGCGCCACTGCGGCACTCACCTGCCCTCCTCATATGGACCACCTCCCGGACATTACTGCCCCCATCACTTTCCTTTCCAGATTCCCCTTATCTCCACGTCAGCCCTGCCATCACTCCCATGTGGGAAATTCCAACGTCTGTGCAGAGGGCCCTTCAAGCCCTCTAGCCTCAAACATTGCTGGCTTCCTCATTAGGCCCAATTCTTTTTTATTTTTTAAAAAATATTTATTTGGTCACGTTGAGTCTCAGTTGCAGCACTCAGTGTCTTAGATCTTTATTGCACCATGCGGGATCTTTAGTTGCGGCATCTGGGATCTAGTTTCCTGACCAGGGATCAAACCCAGCCACTCTGTATTGGAAGTGTGGAGTCTTAGCCACTGGACCTCCAGGGAAATCCCACCAGGCCCAATTATAATATTTGCTGCAAGAATACAAATGGAGGCTCATCTTTATGTCTCTGTGTCCAAATATTGACATGTTATTCACTCAGCTAACAGAATGCTAAATAACATATATACTACCCCCTTTTCTTGAAAAATATATCTTTATATGACAGCAACATTACAAAGTGTGTAAAGTTGTGGTAAAATTTCAAGATGGTGGATTTATTCATAACTATTTTTGGTTTTGGCTGGGTGTTCTTTCCATGAGCTTATTATTTGGATAAGTAATAAAATGAACTCATAAAAAATTCATAAATTATATTTACTCCATAAAAGTTAATTTTCTTGCCTCATTTAAGTAAACTACTAATTATGTTGTTATAATCAAGCCTTTCACATAATTTGTGTTCTATCAGGAGTAATGATGAATTAGATAAACTTCTGGGGACATTTCAAAATGAAGAAGCTACGTTTGGTTGAGGTTGCAGCAACTGGAGTTGTCTATTAAATTAAAACAATACTTAGATTGGAAATGAATCATAAGTCTAACATATCGTGTGCATATGATCATGATATGATTTCATATGTAATATTTTAATGGGGTTAGGCTATATATAGTTAGTTACAGAAAATAGTACAAAATATTTTAATTTCATTATGAAAATTTCTTTTACCAATATCATGAGTTTCACTCTCTAAGAAAGATCAAGATTTATACATTATTTTAAAGTATTTTCCTTTCAAATTCCTCAATGCTAAGATAGAATAAGAAGACTGTCAATCACAGCGTATTATTTCATTTGTTAAAATCTTTTTTCAGAGTCCATTTTGATCTCTAATGGACAAAAAAATCTCCATAGAAACTATTTTTGGGTAATTCTGTACAAGGCTTTTTGTAGTCACGCGAACTTTGTTTCCTTTAACATTTTCTTAAAAAATTAAAATATTAATGCTCTAAAGAGTGAAAAACAAACAACTATGTATGGTTTTGGTTTGTAAGCAACAGTTCACACCAAGTATCTGCGGACAGTGCAAACACAAATACAAAAAAGAAAGTAACTTTATTTTCTACTGAAGACTACAGTTCACTTCTATTGTTTCACTTAACTTTTCAAGTGTACCCCATCTATCTTGTCTAAATTAAACCAAGTTGCTTTAACACAGCAAGCAGCTCCAAGCCCATGAATTAGAACATGAAAATGGACACCTGGCACAACTGGGCAATGTTACTGTTGTGCAAGAATCTATCACGTTAATGCCAAGTGGAAAGGGTTTCAGAAGTTACTTTGTCTTCTCTTTAAGTTAAGTGCTGCTGTTGCTCAGATCCTCTGCACTCTGATACATCACTGTCCACTACTGGTGGTGTCCTCACCAACACACAGAAACAAACCTTCATGGCATCCAGAGCTGTTGCTTGTTGTTTTGAGGATGTGGGGTTTGGAGAAGCAATCGTTGTTGTTAGATCAGTTGTGTCCAGCTCTTCGTGATGCCACGGCTCCCTGTCTCTCACCATCTCCTGGAGTTTGCCCAAGTTCCTGTCCATTGAATTGGTGATGTCCATTGAATCAGTGAGAAGCAATACTGAACTGCCGATTCAAGCATTCTACCTTTTGGTTATCATCTATCCTGCAGGTTTCCTGACTAAGGACAGACACCCTTGCAGCAGCTCTTCAACCTCATGGAGACCTCTCTTCCATAAACAACGCTTCTGGCTCTCTAGCCACCTGCCCATCCATCTTTATTTTCTTACACAGCCTGAAGTTTATGACTGATTCATCTTTTTCATCACTGATCCAACTCTCCTTCCACTGCATGCATCTGACAAAACCCCAGCTTTAGAAGAACATAGTCATTTACATCAATCCACGGCATCATTCTTGAAACCGTTCTTTCCCTCACCTTCAAGCTTTAACCCAAGTCCTGTCCATTCAAGTGCCAAGAGAGTCCTGCAGTCTACTACATTTTTCTTCAGCCATTACCATCCCCAAAGTCTAAGTCATCGTTACCTGTTTAAAAAATGTATTTATTTATTTGGCTGCATTGGGTCTTAGTTTTGGCAGTTGAGATCTTACAGACTCTCTAGTTGTGGCCCAAGGGCTCTGGGCTCTGGAGTGCGAGGGCTTTGTACTCTCAGCTCAAAGGCTTAGTTTCTCTGTGACATGTGGCATCTTAGTTCCCAGATCAGGGATGAAACCCACGTTCCCTGGACTGCAAGGCGGATTCTTAACTGCTGGATCACCAGGGAAGTCCCTCATCATCCTTTCTTGCCTGAATTATTGCCATAATTCCCTAATTGGTCTCTTTTTCTACTCTTTCCTTCCCTATAAGCCATTTCCCTCAGGGTACTGAGATGCCCCTATACAATGTAAATTACATCTTACAGTACTTCCTTATGTCTTTTCCACTCAAACAGAAATACAGACCCCTCAACAGGAGGTACAGAGCAAACATGTGGCCATTTCCTTTTGCTGTTGTTTAGTCGCTAAGTCATATCTGACTCTTTTGAGACCCCAGGGTCTGTGGACTGCCATGCTCCTCTGCATGGGATTTTCCAGCAAGAATAATGGCATATTTTCTTGCCTGGAAATTTCCAGGCAAGAGAATACACCAATAGAATATTAGTATTCCATTTCATATATTGGAAAACCAATGTACTAATACCGGAATATTGGTATTCCTTTTCTAATACTCAAGGAAATGGGTTGCCATTTCCTTCTCTAAGGGAATCTTCCTGATCCAGGTATTGAGCTCGCGTCTCCTGCACTGGCAGGCTTTGGCAGGCAGATTTTTTACCACTGAGCCCAGGGAAGCCCTTTCTACCTCTCCTTCATATGCCACAACCCTTCCGTTCCCCTTCCCTCCACTAGAGTCTCAGTTTCTTTCTTTTAGTTCCTAGATGAAGTCAAACACCTTCTGCCTGGAAAGTTGTCTCCTTAACTTGTTGACTGGCTCACTTCTGCCCAACCTTTTATCTTGGCAGAAATACTCTTTTTCAGGTTGAGTCTCTTTGGTCACCCCAAGTAAAATAACTTTCTCTGTGATGCCATCTTACAGTGCTTGGTGTTTTCCTTTATCCTGCTTGTCAGGCTTTGGTTCCTGTGGTTCATTGTTTAAATCTTGACACTTCAGAGGAGACTCCATGAGGGACGGAAACCCTTCTTGTCTGTTTACTCCTGTAGCCCCAGCACAGTGCCTGAGCACAGAGATATTTGTGAATGACAGAGTAAAAGAAATAGGGTGAAAACAGGGAGCTGGTAGGGTAAGCTTTTCTCCTATAGTCTCCTTCAGCCTGGAATCCTTTCCTTCAGCCCCTGAATTCATCAGGTTTACAGAAAGAATCTGCATCATTATTTTTGTTCCCCTGCTAGGATGGAATCTGGCTGGATGCAGATGTTAAGATATAAAAGGAAGGAACAAAATCCAACATGGAAAGAAATATTGAATAGAGAATACTCCCCCGAGTGGCTACACATTTCCACTGTAAGCAGTAATCTCACTGCACAGCTATTGAGGCTTGAGTTATTTACATGCCTTTAATCCTCTTACCTTCTAATCAAGATCATTCCAATGGCTTTGCCTTTAGACTTCCAATTGCATTATGCATTCACAAGTCACTTCTTTGTCAAACACTGTATTGGTACCATTGTAATCTCCTAGGGAGATTACAAGACAAGTATTCATTCTTCTTTATCCTAATATAGTTTATCTCTATCAAAGTTGTGTTTTTAATTTTTCCATGCTAATGCCTTCATGAAATTAATAGTGAATTTTAAATGAAATAGAAATTAAAAACAATCATCTATAGGTCCATGTGTTATCTATCACAAACTTGTCTAATGCAATTGGTTCTGACTTGACTACTTAGAAGCATGTACAGTTTGGGAGTTTTTTCATATAAATTTTCATCGCTTCTTTTCTCTTCTTGCTCACCTCTGAGCAATTTTCTCTCTCTCTAACAGTACAAGAGGCTTCCCTGACGGCTCAGTCAGTAAAGAATCTGCCTGCAGTGCAGGAGACTCAGGTTTGATCTCTGGGTAGGGAAGATGCCCTGGAGATAGCAATGCACTCCAGTATTCTTGCCTGGGAAATCCCATCAACAGAGGAGTCCATGGGGTTGCAACAGACAGACATGACTTAGCAACTAAACCACTCTACCACCAACAATGCAAGAATTAGGAGGGTTAAATAGATAAAAAGATATAAAAAGATGGTAATAATCTTTGTTTTCTCTTAGGGAAGAATATATCTCATCATATGGATGGTATTTTAAGAGCTGATTAAAAGGAAAAAGGGCTACCAATCTAAAAATAAGATTTCAAGTAGATTTAAGGTAGTGATGTCTTATTCATTCAAAAACATTGAACAATCGTAATGAAATACTCTGTAGGAAAGGTGACATGATGGTATTCAAAGCTATGTAAGACTAATTCTTAGTGACAAAACCTCTGCACTCCCCCATTTTAACTATTTTAGATAATTAGCTGTGTATTTATTTTGTGATTGTCTGTCTTGATTCTAATCAGTACATACTCAATTTTGCATGTGTGTGCACGCTCGTCACTTCAGTCACATCTGATTCTTTGTGACCCTGTGTACTGTAGCTCCAAGCTCCTCTGTCCAATGGGATTCCCCAGGCAAGAATACTGGAGTGGGTTGCTATGTCCTCCTCCAGGGGATCTTCCCAACCCAGGGGATCAGACCTGCATGTCTCATGTCTTCTGCATTAGCAGGCAGGTTCTGTACCATTAGCGCCACCTGGGAAGCCCACTCAATTTTGCCTACATATATTTTTTAGGGAGGTGTTTACGAGGGGAATGGAGTGGAGAGGTTGGGATGAAGTTATGTAGTGGATAGGCTCTGGGGATTGGATGTCTGGGCCTGTAATGGGTATTGAATCCATTTAAACTTCCCTAGTTAACCTCAGATTTTATTCTTGTATCCCACTCTGAGTACTAGGGATGGGNCATATGCCACAACCCTTCCGTTCCCCTTCCCTCCACTAGAGTCTCAGTTTCTTTCTTTTAGTTCCTAGATGAAGTCAAACACCTTCTGCCTGGAAAGTTGTCTCCTTAACTTGTTGACTGGCTCACTTCTGCCCAACCTTTTATCTTGGCAGAAATACTCTTTTTCAGGTTGAGTCTCTTTGGTCACCCCAAGTAAAATAACTTTCTCTGTGATGCCATCTTACAGTGCTTGGTGTTTTCCTTTATCCTGCTTGTCAGGCTTTGGTTCCTGTGGTTCATTGTTTAAATCTTGACACTTCAGAGGAGACTCCATGAGGGACGGAAACCCTTCTTGTCTGTTTACTCCTGTAGCCCCAGCACAGTGCCTGAGCACAGAGATATTTGTGAATGACAGAGTAAAAGAAATAGGGTGAAAACAGGGAGCTGGTAGGGTAAGCTTTTCTCCTATAGTCTCCTTCAGCCTGGAATCCTTTCCTTCAGCCCCTGAATTCATCAGGTTTACAGAAAGAATCTGCATCATTATTTTTGTTCCCCTGCTAGGATGGAATCTGGCTGGATGCAGATGTTAAGATATAAAAGGAAGGAACAAAATCCAACATGGAAAGAAATATTGAATAGAGAATACTCCCCCGAGTGGCTACACATTTCCACTGTAAGCAGTAATCTCACTGCACAGCTATTGAGGCTTGAGTTATTTACATGCCTTTAATCCTCTTACCTTCTAATCAAGATCATTCCAATGGCTTTGCCTTTAGACTTCCAATTGCATTATGCATTCACAAGTCACTTCTTTGTCAAACACTGTATTGGTACCATTGTAATCTCCTAGGGAGATTACAAGACAAGTATTCATTCTTCTTTATCCTAATATAGTTTATCTCTATCAAAGTTGTGTTTTTAATTTTTCCATGCTAATGCCTTCATGAAATTAATAGTGAATTTTAAATGAAATAGAAATTAAAAACAATCATCTATAGGTCCATGTGTTATCTATCACAAACTTGTCTAATGCAATTGGTTCTGACTTGACTACTTAGAAGCATGTACAGTTTGGGAGTTTTTTCATATAAATTTTCATCGCTTCTTTTCTCTTCTTGCTCACCTCTGAGCAATTTTCTCTCTCTCTAACAGTACAAGAGGCTTCCCTGACGGCTCAGTCAGTAAAGAATCTGCCTGCAGTGCAGGAGACTCAGGTTTGATCTCTGGGTAGGGAAGATGCCCTGGAGATAGCAATGCACTCCAGTATTCTTGCCTGGGAAATCCCATCAACAGAGGAGTCCATGGGGTTGCAACAGACAGACATGACTTAGCAACTAAACCACTCTACCACCAACAATGCAAGAATTAGGAGGGTTAAATAGATAAAAAGATATAAAAAGATGGTAATAATCTTTGTTTTCTCTTAGGGAAGAATATATCTCATCATATGGATGGTATTTTAAGAGCTGATTAAAAGGAAAAAGGGCTACCAATCTAAAAATAAGATTTCAAGTAGATTTAAGGTAGTGATGTCTTATTCATTCAAAAACATTGAACAATCGTAATGAAATACTCTGTAGGAAAGGTGACATGATGGTATTCAAAGCTATGTAAGACTAATTCTTAGTGACAAAACCTCTGCACTCCCCCATTTTAACTATTTTAGATAATTAGCTGTGTATTTATTTTGTGATTGTCTGTCTTGATTCTAATCAGTACATACTCAATTTTGCATGTGTGTGCACGCTCGTCACTTCAGTCACATCTGATTCTTTGTGACCCTGTGTACTGTAGCTCCAAGCTCCTCTGTCCAATGGGATTCCCCAGGCAAGAATACTGGAGTGGGTTGCTATGTCCTCCTCCAGGGGATCTTCCCAACCCAGGGGATCAGACCTGCATGTCTCATGTCTTCTGCATTAGCAGGCAGGTTCTGTACCATTAGCGCCACCTGGGAAGCCCACTCAATTTTGCCTACATATATTTTTTAGGGAGGTGTTTACGAGGGGAATGGAGTGGAGAGGTTGGGATGAAGTTATGTAGTGGATAGGCTCTGGGGATTGGATGTCTGGGCCTGTAATGGGTATTGAATCCATTTAAACTTCCCTAGTTAACCTCAGATTTTATTCTTGTATCCCACTCTGAGTACTAGGGATGGGCCTCATTTTCCAAGAATAAATCCATGCCCTTGCAGTAAATGACTCTGGGATTTGGGTCTAAATGCTTTGTAGAATGGTTCAAGAATGAGCCAACGGGACATGGAGAAGAAGTATGCTTAGGGCTCTGGGAAAGAACTTGCTTACTTACAATCAATGCCTACCAGGAGCCATAGACCTCTTCTGGACATTTTTGGTCAAGTATGTGAGGTCTAGGGCTGTGGCAGCCAGTTTGTTGGCAGCCTAAGGATGAAGCTTGCAAACGAGAAAATCAGGTCAAAACTCAAGGCAGATAACAGAGCTGGAGACCTGACTGAAACACACCTCACCTTTGTCCCTCCTAGACTTTTATCAGTATGTTAGTCAATGAACAGTCTTGATTTTTAAGCAATTTTTACTTGAGATTTCTGTTTCTGGAAGCCAAAATAAATGTTTTAACATACAGGATCCCAACTTATACTTTCTTAATGTTATTTTNAGGGCTGTGGCAGCCAGTTTGTTGGCAGCCTAAGGATGAAGCTTGCAAACGAGAAAATCAGGTCAAAACTCAAGGCAGATAACAGAGCTGGAGACCTGACTGAAACACACCTCACCTTTGTCCCTCCTAGACTTTTATCAGTATGTTAGTCAATGAACAGTCTTGATTTTTAAGCAATTTTTACTTGAGATTTCTGTTTCTGGAAGCCAAAATAAATGTTTTAACATACAGGATCCCAACTTATACTTTCTTAATGTTATTTTTATTTTTTAAACTTTGAGGTTAGGAATATTTTTCTGATTATAAAATAGCATTGATATGTGCTCACTATAGAGAATATAGGAAAGATTGGAAGATAACAAAGAAGAAGATAAAAACCATCTGTAATCCCATTCAGTTCAGTTCAGTTCAGTCACTAAGTCGAGTCTGACTCTTTGTAATCCCGTTAGCCCTAGGTAATTGCTATTAATGTTTTGAATTAGTCTTCTATTTACATAAATAAACTTACATATATATATTTCCTACTTTGGTAGAACTAGTATCTTCAGTTCAGTTCAGATGCTCAGTCATGTACGACTCTTTGCCAACCCCATGAATCGCAGCACGCCAGGCCTCCCTATCCATCACCAACTCCTGGAGTTCACTCAGACCCATGTCCATCAAGTCGGTGATGCCATCCAGCCATCTCATCCTCTGTCATCCCCTTCTCCTCCTGCCTCCTATCCCTCCCAGCATCAGGGTCTTTTCCAATGAGTCAACTCTTCACATGAGGTGGCCAAAGCATTGGAGTTTCAGCTTTAGCATTAGTCCTTCCNGGCCCGGGTCTCCTCTTCCCCGCTTCCCGGCGTCTCTCCCTCCCTCCCTTCCCGGTTCGGTGGGCCGGCGCCGGAGCGGCCCTGGCTGCTTCTATTACTTGGCCTATAAAAGAGCAGCCTGGGTTAAACGCACGCAGCCCCGAGTTCTCTTGCAGACGCGATCCATATCACGACTGGCTCGCTCTCAACGTTAGGAAGCTCTTTTCTTCTCCATTCCCGCTTAAGTTTCACCCTCAAACGTGAAGGGAAAAGTATAAGGCTGCCCGGGTTTCGTTAGGGAGAGGCCTTCAGTCTTTTTGTTTTTTTTGTTTTTTGCAGCCAGAGGAAAAAGAAATCTGGCCACTGTGTTTCTGTGCTTTTAGCCAGCCTGCTGTTAAGCAAGTCAGGAATTAGAAAGTTGACCTGTATCTGCTCTTCGTTTTTTCCCGTCTCCAGTGCACGCCTTCTGCATCCTCATAGGGAAAATGTATGAGTTGCTTCTTGAGTTAACACCAGTGCAGTGAGAGCTACGACATTCGTTTTGAAGCTAACACTGTATAAAATTATTTTTCAAAGCCTACACATAAGAATAAGCCATTCGGTATGTGTCCAAGTCCAAGGTTGTGTTGAATGTTGAACTTTATGTTAGTGATCCTCCTTAACGCTCAATTGCGGGCAGAAAGGTTTAAGATCAAAATCTCTTCTGTAACTGAAACTGTCCCCAGCCAGGGATGTATGCTTCCACAGCTAGGAAAAAAAAGTGCTTCTGCTTTAAGCGAGTTTTTTGGGGGGCTGGTGGTGGTGGAAATCGATCGCCACAGCCAGATTTTTTCCCCTCCTATTAATAACTACAAGTTTTGAATGGCAGCTGGTAAAGCAACTGGAGATTTCATTTCTAGTTGCTAATTTTATCAAGCTGTGCCAGTAATTGTCCAAGTAGCTGTGCAGAGAAAGTGCGTTGGTTTAGGTACATAGTGGTAGCCTTACATATTTTGGGGGAACAGGCACGTTACCTTATTTATTTACCTTCAACATGGAGACATTCGTTTGTAGTTACGGTTGATAGGATTTGCCTAGTTTCTTTTGTTTTGTGAATACGAGAGAATGATGTTTATATTGTATAGTTTCTGTGTTGAAGTCTATGTAGTGAAACCAGATCTGAGATAGAGTGGCAGGGTGACTTATCTAAATGTTGAAGGAAGCTTGCCTCAGTGCTTTTACCAAGTTCATTTCAAGAGTTCCAAAAAAAAAAGAAAAAAACCAGCCTACAGTTAAGAGCAGAAATCAGTGAAATTAGGAACAAAAGAAAGATTGGCCAAACTGAAAGAAGGTGTTTTGAAGGTAAATAAGCGAAACAGACCTCTGATTTTAAAAAGATGCAGATAAAATAAGTGATAAATGGGAAACGGCTACAAACGTGAGATGTTTAAAAAATAATTTTATGAATTGCTATCGGTTTATAAATTTGAAAGCCTGGAGGAAATGTATAAATTCTTGGAAAACTACAAGTTATGAAGGTTGGTATCAGAAGAAACAGATAGCTTGAGCCGACTAATAAATATTTAATAAACAATGGCAAAACCTCCCCTTTCAGAAAAACCCTGTATGAAGATAATCTTACTGAGTTGCAATGAATTTTTAAAGGAAAATTTCTTTTTAAAGGTTTTTCTGGGAATAGGGGAAAAAAAAAAAAGATGCCAGGCTCATTTTATAAAGTTAGTAAAGTCTTGATTTCAAAACTAGTTGAGGTCAGTATGAGAAAGTTATACATCTAGTGTAAGCAAGAAAATCCTACATAGAATACTGGCTCATCAAATCCAACAATGTGTTGAAAGAATCTTGATCTGTAGAGTTTAAGCATGTAAATATGGTTCAACATCTGGCTGAAGGAGAAAAGTCATCAATTATTGCTATACCATAAAATCATTTGATAAGATCCAACACTGATATATGATAAACAATCTTAACAAGCTTTGAACACAAGATACTACATAATGGTCATTACTAAAAACCTACAGCAAATAATAATAAGGAAATTTTAGATACACTTACTTTAAGATCAGTAGCAAGATAAGGATACCCTTGTGTCACTGTTGGTATTTAACACAAGGAAGTCCTGACTGACACTTCAGAGGGAAAAATAAAAAGTATAAGGACAAGAAAGAAAGCAAGAAAACTCATTAATTGCAGAAAATATTACTTATCTAGAATAACCATTAGGATCAAGAGAGAAGCTGTTGGAACTAGTAAGAGTTTAGCAGGGTTACTGCTTTTAAAATCAACCTACAGAAATTAGTAGTATTTAGTACACTAGCAATAAGCAGTCAGTAGGCTGGATGGCATCACCGACTTGATGGACGTGAGTTTGAGTGAACTCTGGGAGTTGGGGATGGACAGGGAGGCCTGGCATGCTGCAGTTCATGGGGTTGCAAAGAGTTGCACACAACTGAGCAACTGAACTGAAGGTAATCAAAGATAAATATTCTATACAATAACGGGAACAAACTAGTCTCTAGGAATGAACCTAAGAACACATAAGATCTTTAAGGAGAGAACTTGNCAGGGAGGCCTGGCATGCTGCAGTTCATGGGGTTGCAAAGAGTTGCACACAACTGAGCAACTGAACTGAAGGTAATCAAAGATAAATATTCTATACAATAACGGGAACAAACTAGTCTCTAGGAATGAACCTAAGAACACATAAGATCTTTAAGGAGAGAACTTGACTTAAGGAGCCAGAAATGTGTTCTCAGTTGCACAGTCAAATCTGACTGTTTGCAACCCCATGGACTGTAATGTGGCCCACTAGGCTTCTCGGTCCATGGAATTTCCCAGGCAAGAATACTGGAGTGGGTTGCCATTTCCTACTCCAGGGGATATTATTCCCCACTCAGGGATCAAATCCACATCTCTTATATCTCCTTCGTTGTCAGGCAGATTCCCATTTTAATCTGTAAGTTTGATTAAATTGCCATCAAAATTCCAGTCGGTTTGTCTGACAAACTCCATAACCTAGATCTAAAAGTTATATGACAGGCGGGATAAAGTGAAGAGCTAAATCAGTCTTAAAGATTTGCTTTGGTGGGGGCTTGCCTTATCAGAACTTAAGATGCTGTTCCAAAACTGTAGTAATAAAAACTAGTAGGAATGTGAGAACATAGAAACAGACTGAGGGGGACAAATTGGAGAGCAGAAAGTTACCTGTGAGTGTTTAGGAACTTAAGGGTGTCGTCGCAGATCATCAGAGAAAGTCATGTTGCTCAGAAGAGGGACTCAACTGTGTGGAAAAAAAACAATATAACGCCACAGACGGGGTGAATTATAGATAATTAGAGATTTAAATGTGAAAGGGAACATTAGAAAATTAATGCAAGACAATGTTGAAGACACACTTTCCCTCGGGACAGGGAAGGGCATCTTAAAGCTGCTAAGACTTAAACAGAGGGGAAAAAATGATAACTTTGTAGAAAAAAATGAAAGACTTTTCTTTCAGTGACAGACATGAAAGAGAAGATATTTACAGTGCCTAATATTGCCAAGGGACCTAGCTGGGAATTTATTCAACTTTTGCTTCTTCATGGACGTATTTTTTTTACCTTCATTTTCTAAGGATATTTTCGCTGGAGATACAATTCTAGATGGACAATCTTGTATTGTCTTTGTTTTTCCTTTCAGTGCTTGAAATATATCTTTCCTTTGTCTTTCAACCTCCATTATTTCTCATAATGAATCTGAATATTCTACTTTCCTTTCTATGTAATGTGTCCTTTTTTTTTTTCCTGGCTCTTTTTAAGATTTTCATTTTATCTTTCACTATATCAAATTGAGTTTGATTATGTTGTTCCTTGGGGGTAATAGAGTTTTCTTTAGGTTTATTCTTGTTAGTGTTCTTGGAGCTTAGGGTTCTGGAATTTGTCGTTTGGAACATTATTCAGAATGACTGCGCAGTGCCCCTCAGTTGCACGTTACGTACACTAAATCACTTGAGGCTCTGTTCATCGTCTTTTTCAGCTTTTTCACCCCCTTTGTGCTTTGCTTCAGATAGTTTCTGTGGCTGTGTTGTCTTTGGTGTTTAATTTGTTAGTTCACGCCTGCTCTTGATCAGCAGGAATTCCAGCTGTTTTTAACATAGGCTGTCATTGGGTCCAGGTTTCAGTCAGTTAACTGAGCAAATCGTTATAATCATGTCTAGTTTCTTGAGATATTACAATGAATCTTCAGTTAGTGTATTCCTTTTGATAACTGAAGTCTCATCTAAAATTATATTTTGGTCCTTAGAATTCTTAAAAAGTCTTCCGAAAGTCTACACAGGCAAATGTAGAAGTATTACGGGTTATGCACCAAAGCATTGCAGAAAAGTGAGCCACATGAATTGATTGGTTTCCCGAGTGCCTATAAAAGTTATATTTACAGTATAGTGTAGTCTGTTAAGTGTGCAATAGCCTTATGTCTAAGAAACAACAAACATAACAGTTAAAAATACTTTATTGCTGAAAAAAGGTTAAATATCATCTGAGCCTTTAACAAGTCAGAATCTTTTTGCTGGTAGAGAGTTTGCAGTATTTTGAGAATTACCACAATGTGACAGAGACACAGAGTGAGCAAATACTGTTGGAAAAAATGGCACGAATAGACTTGGCTGACTTAGAGTTGCAACAAAACTTCTACTTGTAAGAAGCCCGGTATCTGCAAAGTGCAATAAAACAAAGCATAATAAGGTGAGTTATTTTTTAACTACAGTGCGTATAGTTTTTTTGGAATGAAGGCTGGCTCCTGTTTGTTTAGATTTGGTGCTTGTTTCCCTGGGAAAATTTAATTTAGTTGGAGGTTTATTTCCAGGTAGTATTGTGGAAGGGGCTTCTGTCCAGTAAAGATCAGCCTCATATTGGGGAGAAGGGGTCCTCCTCTCTGTGAGTGCTTTGTCAGGATTCTCAGGTTGATAAAACACCAAACTGACCCCATTTCAGGTCTCAAGAGTCCTACCATTTCACAATCACTGCCTTAACTTTTACTGAAGAGATCTGTCTAGAGTTTGAATTATTTTTATTTGGTAATTCTGTAATTTGCAGAATCATTCTGTTTCTGATTTTTAGCTCTATCAATCCTGTGCCTTTAAGCATTAAAGGGCATTTTTTTTTTTTTTTTTGCAACCACGGATGTTCTTTGGCCCTTGGTTTACTAAACTAAATATTTTTTAATGCGTTCACCTGTCATCTGAGTTAGCCCACTCCAGTTCTCGTCTTTCTTGTTTGCATCATAACAGCCGCAGCAGTCTGCCATGTTTTCTTCAAGAAGACCTTTATCCCAGGTAGCTACAGGTGATAGGTTTTTCTTTGCCACTCCATTTCATCTAGTGTTGGCATTATGTTATCTAATGGTGGCAATGCCCATCAATGCCTTTAAAACCAATTAGATTGGCAAACCAAACCCAGCTTCCTAACTTGAGTCTGTGTCCTATAACGACTCTGGTACCTGCCGGGGTCCAGCCCCGGTGGATCCAGGGTGATTCGAAGGGGAGACGGATAGGCGAGGAAAAAGCTTATTTTATTTATTAATATAAGATTAGATTAGGAAATAATAGTATAGTAGGAAAATTTTAGATGGAGAAAAGAGGCTGAATAACTTGGTTTACGTGGAAAGCCAATAAAGTTCCAGACAAGGAGCTTGCACCATCTATGTTTGGCCACCGGCGTCCATTTGAATATCGGAGAGTGCCCCGCCCTGGGCTCTCTCTCTTATGGATCTTAGCAGCAGGGACAAGTAAGTACACATGGTGAGCCTCCACGCCCCAGATGGGAATTCAGCCTGAAAATAGAGTAAAGAGACACATGGGAAGCCCAGGATCGGTATAAAGACTCCAAAAACTATTTTTCAAAATCAGCTCATATACCCCAAGTTGTACATAATGGAATATGCAAAGTTATGCAGGGGCGGCAGTCCTGACCCTCCTTGAGATCAGGCTTTCTTTTTGCATACCCTCCTGTATACAAAAGTCTCAGGTAGTTTACTTTATCTTCTGGCCAAGAGGCCTGTTAACATTTTTATGGCTCTCTTCCTGGACGATTGTCTATCAACCAGAAAACTCCTTTTCCCTAGAGGTGTTTTTTCTTTACTCTGCTTTACCCTAAAGTTAACATTTTTGTAGAACAAAGGTGCAGTGGGTTATAACTAAGAAAGTACTTAACTCAAAGATCTAATATTGCTAATATCAGGTCTACTACCTGTTTTTCTATATATCAATTATATCTTACAAATAAAAGATATGAAAATTTGGCAGCAAGTATTGGCTCAACAAATGAAACCTTTAATCAGTCCTCTTCTAATGATTTTGACTCCTGGGGAAGCTCCTACATTCCTGTGCCTCCTGCGGTCTGCAAGGCCTCAAACAATCACATGCGCAGCTGTACGAGTCCTGCAGGCAGGCTAGAAAGCCATCAGAGGGGTTTTTGGATTAAAACACTATCAAATGCAGAAGATTAAAGCCCTTAGCTGACTTTTTGCAGAGAATGTCAGAAGAGTGGAAAAGCAGGCACATTCTTATTTTTTGGGGGGTACATGCTCAGGAAATGCCAGGGGGAAAACCTGAGATTTGACTTGTCCTTGCCCATCAAAATCTCCTGCCGCGTGACCTTGTCACGGGTGAGTTTCCTCATGCTGGCTTCCGGCAGGTACCAAATACTTCATCAGTCACAGTTCAGTCCAAGAAAACACTAGGTATCTAAAGCAACAGGAGATTTAATAGCACACACCAGGTCCTTTGCAAATTGTCGGGGAGGTTGGCAGCATGCAGTCAGTGAGGCTCTCCGCTGGCCGCACTCCCCAGGGCAGGCTGCTGTTGCTGCTACCACCGCCGTTCTCAAATCATCACATTGCCTCTCTCAGCCTTGAAGTTGGTGACCAGACGCTGAAACTCAGAGTCTGGCTGCCACAAACTCTGATGTCTCTAACCTTGCTTGCCAGAACCACCAGCCACAGTAAACTGTCCTTTGTCTTACTTTCCCCTTCCAGATCTCATTCAGATGTGTCTGACTGGTGGAATGTAATTTGGGAAGTGAAATTATTTACTTCAGTTTTTCATTGCATGTTAGTCGGCTTTCTGTCACACTAACCCCCGAGTTTCAGAAGCTTATGGAACAATAAAGATTTATTTCTTGGTCATGTTATGTTCCTGGCTGGCAGTTGGCTGTCACTGTTCACACGTCTCTCATTCTGAGGCACACCTCTTCTGGGCCTTGTCACTCCTGGCCGTGGCAAAAGGGAGAGAGTGGACAGCAGTACCCAATGGCTTTGAAAGCCTCTGCTCAGACGTAGCATATGTCACATCTGTTTATATTCCAAATGTATTAAATAGGCTAAGTGGTTCCCTGTCTGAATGGGTTGGGACTGCGGGCAGGTGGAACTGTGTGAGGATAAAAGGCAGTGAAGGGGTAGATGGAAGGAGGTGGCCGGGAGGGATTTTGCATTGCCTGATGATCTTGTGTCATGATCTCAGGAGAACTATGAGCACAGTGCACCAGAAGCTTCTCCAGATAGATGAAATCTTCACAGTATTTTTAATTGAACTTAATGAGATCACTTTTTAAAATTAGTGATTCAGAAGTCTGTTAATATTGACTTCTGAATTTAGTGAAAGTTTTAACCGATTTTAGTAAATCCTGAATAAAGGTGCTCTTTATCTGATCAAGTCCTATCTGCCAGTTTCCAGGTTGATTGATTCTTTTCCAAGTGGATGCGCTAATGTATTCAGGCCCTGAAATATGCACTGTTTGNCTTCTGAATTTAGTGAAAGTTTTAACCGATTTTAGTAAATCCTGAATAAAGGTGCTCTTTATCTGATCAAGTCCTATCTGCCAGTTTCCAGGTTGATTGATTCTTTTCCAAGTGGATGCGCTAATGTATTCAGGCCCTGAAATATGCACTGTTTGTGGCATCGGTGGTGGTGATTTGGTGTCTTCTCACCTTCTGTCTTAGTGGAGTTGATGGTTTAGTTGTTGTGTCTGACTCTTGTGACCCCATGGACTATAGCTCGCCAGGCTCCTCTGTCCATGGGATTCTGCAGGCAAGAGTACTGGAGTGGGTTGCCGTTTCCTTCTCCAAAGCAGCAAACATCACTGTGACATCAGTCGATTGTCCGAATTTCAGGATCTCACTGGGGATCTTGTCTTGCTTCTATTTATTTATTTGCAGACGCGCAGGGTTCTGATTGCCGCGTGTGAACTTTCTCTAGTTGCGGTGACCCGGGGCTACTCTTCATGGCAGTGTGTGGGTTTCCACTGTGGTGACTTCTCTTGCTGTGGAGCACAGGCTTTAGGCATGACAGTTTCAGTAGTTATGGCCCGTGGGCTCAGTAGTTGTGGCTTGTGAATTCGTGAGCACAGGCTCAGTAGTTGTGGCCTGTGGGCTTAGTTTCTCCTGGGCATGTGGGATCCTCCCGTACCAGGGATTGAACTCATGGCTCCTGCATTGGCAGGATTCTTAACCACAGGGCCACCAGGGAAGCCCCTCGTCTCGCTATTTTTTGAGGTAAGTTGTACAAGTGACATTGACGAAACTGTAAGAGAAATCCATTGTGATGTTTCTGTAAGGCCGCCCCACTGTGTAGTTGGGGCTGTACTGTGTAGTTCCTCCTTAAAAACTAACTCTGTAAGCTGCAGACTATATATTGATGTAATCACATTGTAAACTGTTAAAAGCTATATAAAAAGTTATTTTGGGTATTCTTTGGTAATATGTCTTGGCAGAACAAACTGGCCTTTCATATTTCTTTCATCGTTTGTAGTTATTTGGCTGTTAACCTCTACAGGTAGGGGAGGAGTAATTTGTGTTGCAGCTGTGCTGACTAGGATGGCATTTTATCTCACAGATATTTATTGTCTTCTGTATGCCAAGGTAATATTTTACCCTCTCGTGATGAATGAGACAGAATTTAGCATGGAGTGTTATGGACAGATGATTATGATACGTTATAATTAAATGCTGTAGTAAAGTTATGTATGTCCATGGTAGCACAGAGGGAAAAAAGAATCTTTGAAAATGAACAACAGTTTGTTGGGAGAACTGAGGTGGCAGGGTTGGGCTTGAAGAGACTTCCTTTGCAGGGAGAGAAGCCTGTGTGGAAGACTCAGTTGAAATTATTGTAGGAAGGCGATGGGACCCCACTCCTGTACTCTTGCCTGGAAAATCCCATGGACGGAGGAGCCTGGTCGGCTGCAGTCCATGTGGTCTCTAAGAGTCGGACACAACTGAGCGACTTCACTTTCACTTTTCACTTTCGTGCATTGGAGAAGTAATGGCAAACCGTTCCAGTGTTCTTGCCTGGAGAATCCCAGGGACGGGGGAGCCTGGTGGGCTGCCGTCTATGGGGCGGACAGAATCGGACACGACTGAAGCGGTTTAGCAGCAAGGTGTGAGGAGGGTGTGGCACAGGTTAAACCTAGATAGATAGAAAGGTCTAGATGCAAAGGGCATGCCAGGTTAGAGGTGGAATTCTCTTCTGTGGGAACAGGAGCCACAGGGAGTCACCTTGGTAAAATTTGTCTTAGTGTGTTCGATTAGAAAGGAGAGTAAACGGAAACATAGAGTGTGGTTGCTGCTGTTGCTAAGTCGCTTCAGTCATGTCTGACTCTGTGCGACCCCATAGACAGCAGCCCACCAGGCTCCCCCATCCCTGGGATTCTCCAGGCAAGAACACTGGAGTGAGTTGCCGTTTCCTTCTCCAGTGCATGAAAGTGAAAAGTGCAAGTGAAGTCGCTCAGCCGTGTCCGACTCTTCGCGACCCCGTGGACTGCAGCCTACCGGGCTCCTCTGTCCGTGGGATTTTCCAGGCAAGAGGACTGGAGTGGGGTGCCATCGTTAGGAGTTTGTAATGACGAGAGATGTGACAGCCTGAGCAAATTAAGGGTTGGAACAGAGGCGGTTTCAGATTTTGGAAATATCTAGGGACTTGTTTAGTCTCAAAAGTTGTCTGACTCTTTGCGACTCTGTGAACTGCAGCACGCCAGGCTTCCCTGTCCTTCACTATCTCCCTGAGTTTGCTCAAATTCATGTCCATTGAGTCCGTGATGCTATCTAACCATCTCATCCTCTGTCATCCTCTTGTCCTTTTGCCTTCCATCTTCCCCAGCATCAGGGTCTTTTTAAGGGGTCGGCTCTTCGCATCAGGTGGCCAAAGTATTGGAGCTAAAGCAACAGTCCTTCCAGTGAATATTCAGGGTTGATTTTCTTTAGGATGGACTGGTTTGATCTTGCTGTCCAAGGGATTCTCAAGAGTCTTCTCCAGCCCCACAGTTTGAAACCATTTGGGGGGCAGTCTATAAAATTTGGGGGTGAAGAAGGGGGGATACGGAAGGAGTATAGGTAGGGGTGTGTGTGTATGTGTGTCTGTTATCTGTGGGACATTTGGGTGGAGAGGTCCGTTGGCAGTGGATTAGCTGAGCTTTCTCATTTCTTGTGCTTTAGAGTATTGGAAGTACTGAAACAAAAGTTTACTTTCTGTTCAGCTTGGGTCATTTCTACTGTCATCTTCCCAGATCACCAGTCGGTTACTCTGTTTTACCTAATCTGCTGTCTGTTGCCTGTAAGTACATTTTTAATTTCAGTTACTGTATTCTTAGGGTCTGTTTGATTCTCAGTATTTTCTGACTATTTTAAAACCTTCAGATCAGTCGCTCAGTTGCGTCTGAGTCCTCGTGACCCCATGGACTGCAGCACGCCAGGCTTCCCTGTCCATCACCAACTCCCGGAGCTTGCTCAAACTCATGTCCATGAGTCGGTGATGCCATCCAGCCATCTCATCCTCTGTCGTCCCCCTTCTTCTCCTGCCTTCAATCTTTCCCAGCATCAGGGTCTTTTCCAATGAGTCAGTTCTTTGCATCCAGTGGCCCAAGTATTGGAGCTTCAGGTTCAGCATCAGTCCTTCTAATGAATATTCAGGACTGATTTCCTTTAGGATGGACTGGTTTGATCTCCTTGCAGTCCAAGGAACTCTCGAGTCTTCTCCAACACTACAGTTTTTTTGCTTTCAGCTTTCTTTATGGTGCAACTCTCACATCCATATATGACTACTGGAAAAATCATAGCTTTGACTAGATGGACCTTTGTTGGCAAAGTAATGTTTCTGCTTTTTAATATGCTGTCTAGGTGGTCATAGCTTTTCTTCCAGGGAGCAAGCATCTTTTAAATTATTGGCACAATCACCGTCTGCAGTGATTTTGGAGCCTAAGAAAATAAAGTCTCTCACTGTTTCCATTGTTTCCCCATCTATTTGCCACGAAGTGAAGGGACCAGATGCCATGATCTTCGTTCTTTCAGTGTTGAGTTTTATTTAAGCCAACTATTTTACTGTCCTCTTTCACTTTCATCTAGAGGCTCTTTAGTTCCTCTTCACTGTCTGCCATACGGGTGGTGTCATCTGCATATCTGAGGTTTTGATATTTCTCCTGGCAGTCTGGTGGCCCAGATGAGAAAGCATCTGCCTACAATGCGGGAGACCCAGGTGCGATCCTTGGGTTGGGAAGATCCTCTGGAGAAGGAAGTGGCAACCCATTCTAGTACTCTTGCTTGGAAAATCCCATGGACGGAGGAGCGTGGTAGGCTACAGTCCGTGGGGTCCCAAAGAGTCGAACACGACTGAGCGACTTCACTTTCACTTTCTTTCCTGGCAGTCTTGATTCCAGCTTCTGCTTCATCCAGCCCAGCGTTTCTCATGATGTACTCTGCCTGCATAGAAGTTAAATAAGCTGGGTGACAATATGCAGCCTTGAAATCCTCCTTTTGCAGTTTGGAATTTAAAATCTTACCATGTTTGTCTATTCTTCTGAGTTAGGAAGTGTCTTTATGATCATTACCCTGAACTCTGTTGAGTAACTTGTGTATGTCCACTTCATCTGGTTCTTTTTCTGAGGTTTTTCTTGTTTCTTTGGCACACGTTCCTCTGCTCATTTGCCCAGTTCACTGTGTTGGTAGGTTGATTGCATTTCCCTGTCTTGGAGCGATGGCCCCACGTGGGAGGCATCCTGTGCATCCCAGCGGCACACAGTTCCTGGTCACCGAGTCAGATGTTCTAGGGGTGCCCCTGTAGGGTTGCCTGCGCCCTTCTCTTACAGTGGGGCTTCTGTGGTTGGTGCACTGGTGGGTGGCACTGGCCCCCAGCCTGGCTGTGAAGCCTGCCTCGTGTGGTGGGTGCAAGCCTGCTGGAGGGTGAGGTAGGCGTCCCACTGCTGTCTGCCTGGCCTCGGGCCTGGGGCTCGCCTGCCAGTGGGCTGGGCGGGTAAGCCCCGAGCACTAATAAGCTAGGGGAGGATTCCGAAGTGTCACTTGCCAGGGCTGTGTTACCTTGATAGAAGGGGCGCCCTCAAATGGCTGCTGCCAGCATCTCCACCCCAGGGGGAGTTGGGTTTGCCTCCTGCCTCTCCAGGGGGCTCTCCTGAACACAAGCCCTGCTGCTTTTCAAAGCCAGAGGTTCTGGGTCTTCCTGGTGCAGGAGCCCTGGGTGGGAGAGCCTGAGGTGGGCTCAGGAGCCTCTCTCCCTGGAGAGATCCTTTGTGATTGTGATATTCCTCCCATTTGTGAATCCCTGACCTCGAATTGTGAGTCCTGAGTGTATTCCGTCTCTTGGGTCGTTGTGATTCCTTCTTTAGGTATGTAGTTGTGGAGTCGCTTTTCTGCTAGTTTTTGGGCTGTTCTCCTAGATAGCGTCTCGGTAAGGAGCTGTAATTTTGGTGTATCCATGGCAGAAGGGATGAATTCGGGACTTTTCTACTCTGCCGTCTTGGCCACCTCACTTCATGTCCTCCTTTTTACCGGTATATTCCTGTGTGTATGTGTATGTGTAAGACGTATTTCTAGCAAACTCGTGAGAAAAATGTGTATGGATAATAGTTTCAGGTGTTGAATATATAAAAATGCTCCTTCAGACTCAGTTGACACTTTGGGTTAAGAATTCTTACGTAAGTAATTTTAAAAGTGTTGCTTCCTGTACTTTTAAGTTTGCGGTGTTACAGTGGAGAATTCAGGCACAGTTTTTATTCTTGTTATTTTGCATGTGGCTTTTTTCCCTTGAGAAAGTTATCGGGATGCTTTTTTAGGTTAGTGAGTCAGTGTTTTTCTCCCTTTACATTCTCTCTGTTCTCTGGAGTTATTTGTAGTCAAATGTTGAATTTCCTGCCTTGATCTTCTAAGTCTGTTAACTATTTTTCAGTATATTCTATTTCTCTTAAACTATATTACTCTATTTCTCTAAACTCAGGGAGAATTTCTTGATGTTTTCTGTTGGATTTTTAACAGTGGCTGTATTTTTAATCTTGAGAGTATTTGGATTGCTTCTTTTTCATCACCATTTAAAATTTTTGTCTTCTCTGAGCACAGTAATTATAAAGTTTTTTTTTTTAAGTTTTCTTTTATTCTGTTGATTATCTTTGCTTTTATGTTTTTGCAGTTTTTGTTTGTTTTGGTCTCTCGTGTCTGAAACCTTGCAAATTTTAGTGATCCTTTGCCAGCTATTCATATTTAAAAGTGAAAAGGCTAATTGGTAGCTCTTTGTTTGCGAGGGACTTTGCCTTCCTAAGTGTTGGGCTTCGCTGTAGGCTAATTGGATGCAGAACTGCTGTTTTCTTGGGTGAACTGCCAAATAGGAAATAAAGACTTTACTCCTTGCCAGTGGCGTTCTAGAATTAAAGACAAGGGGCAGGGTTGGATGTTTGAGCATTTCTTATTTTGACTTTTGACTTCAATTCAACCCACCAGCCCTGAGCTTCCCACCTACGCACCTACATACTGTGCATCTTGTCCTGGAGTCCCGAGCTCTTATCTTTCAGTTTCTGTGCAGAATAACCCTTCTCTTTCCCATTGTTTAGTCTACAGATTTGTAACCAGTCTTCACCCTTCCCACTCTGCCCACCAACTCTCTGTCTCTAACCTTGCTCAGTGTTCTCCTGTGAACTTCTCAGGGTTCTGCAGGGCAAGATTAGCTCACCTGTTGGGTGTTTGCACCTCAGCGCGTCCTGCCTTCTGCTGTTACTGCAATTACTTTCCTGGTGTCAGTGCCATGGAGAGTTGACTTTAAATCTTGCAAGAAGCAATGGATTTTAAAACTGTGGCAGACCTGCGGTTAAGTTAGCATGGTTCACACCTGTGGAATCTCAGTTGAGCACATGCTTTCTATTTGAACATGGGGAGATTTGGGATTAGTTGGAGTTGGAGCCATAAAGGATATATTGATAGCACTTGACCGATTTCATATATGTACTTTCATAAATAACATGTTCATTGTGGAAACTCTGTTACAAGCTCAAGTGTGATATTATAATTGTGGAATACTGTGCAGGAATTATTCTAAAGTAATGTCAATTTCAATCTTGCTGGTAGGCCACAGCGGCTGTTTTCTGTTTGTAACATAGTAATGATGAAGGAATTTTCTGCTGTTCTCTTTTGCTGTGTGCTTAGTTGCTCAGTCGTGTCCGACTCTGCGACCCCATGGACTGTAGCCTTCCAGGTTCCTCTGTCCATGGGATTCTCCAAGCAAGAATACTGGAGTGGGTTGCCATCCCTTCCTCCAGGGGATCTTCCCAACCCAGGGATCAAACCCATGTCTCCTGCATTGCAGGCAGATTCTTTACTGTCTGAGCCACCAGGGAAGCCTAAGAATACTGGAGTGGGTAGCCTATCCCTTCTCCAGGGGAACTTTACGACCCAGGTATTGAACCAGGGTCTCCTGCATTGCAGGCGGATTCTTTACCAGCTGAGCTACCAGGGAAGCCCCAACCCTTCTATTACATTTTCTCAAATTGAGTAATAGTGGAATGTATTTCTGTGTAAGTTTTTTGGTGTTTGGGAAAAGAAACATGTCATTTGAANTTTACGACCCAGGTATTGAACCAGGGTCTCCTGCATTGCAGGCGGATTCTTTACCAGCTGAGCTACCAGGGAAGCCCCAACCCTTCTATTACATTTTCTCAAATTGAGTAATAGTGGAATGTATTTCTGTGTAAGTTTTTTGGTGTTTGGGAAAAGAAACATGTCATTTGAAGCAAGGCAGAGCAGGTTCTCTATAGTTTCATATGGTTGTTGTCCAGCCACTCAGTCATGTCTGACTCTTTGTGACTCCATGGAGTGCGCACACCTGGCTTTCTTGCTCTTCACTAACTCCAGGAGTTTGCTCAAACTCGTGTCCGTTGAGTGGGTAATGCCATGCAAACCATGTCATCCTCTGTCATCACTTTCTCCTGCCCTCAATCTTCCCAACATCAGGGTCTTTTCCAAAGAGTTGGCTGTTCTCATCATGTGACAGGAGTATTCCGCTTCAGCATCAGTCCGTCCAGTGAATATTCAGGGTTGATTTCCTTTAGGATGGACTGGTTGGATTTCCTTGCTGTCCATAGGACTCTGAAGAGTCTTCTCCAGCACCAGTTTGAAAGCATCAGTTCTTCGGTGCTCAACCGTCTTTATGGTACAACTCTCACATCCATACATGACTACTGGAAAAACCGTAGCTTTGGCTAGACGGACCTTTGCGGGCAAAGTGAGTCTACTTTTTAATATGCATGGTCTCTACTTTTTAATACTCTTAAGTTTGTCATAGCTTTTCTCCAAGGCTTCAGTGTCTTATCTTAGAATTGTTTTCTGGACCAAAATGTTAATCTAGTTACTTGTTTACATGAATGTAACTCAGTGTTTACATGGATATAACAACATTACAAAGAATGACTTCTTAATGATCACAGTAGATATTTTATATTGTTCATAGTGTTTAAATTGAGTTATATAAACCATATACCCTAAAACTTAGAAACTTCCCAGACACATGGAGCTTAGAACTTAAAACTTAAAAACTCCCCATAGAGCATGTAGCTCTTAAAAAGTGTTAGCTTACTTTAGAAACATTCCTTTATTAGCATTTAACATTAGCTGTTATCTTTTAATCGTGAATCAAAATATACCTAAATAGCTGGTACAGGTTTTGTTTTTTTCCTTCTAATATGGAAAAATATATTTAAAGGATTTGGTAACTTTTACTGTCTTTTCCTTCAACTGGGCAGTTCTCTTGGGAGCAGCTAAACTACTGTTTTCTTTGCTTGGATCAAATTATTTTCCTGTTGAGAGAAATAAGTAACTGGGATTTTTTTTTTTTTTTTTAAAAGGAAAACTCCGTTTATTTGCTAAATTGCATAACCTTATTCTGATTCTAATTCTCTTCCACTCTGTTTTTTTTTTTCCCCCAAAGGCTTCTCCCCATTCTACAGGATTTGTTCTCTCTTTCCATTGCTTGAAAGATTTCAGACTTCCCCTTATGTTGGAGGGAGAAGAATATTCTGCCAGGGGGTAAAGTTTTAGACCACACAGATGTACAAGATTGTTATTGATAGATGGGCACAGTGTGACCACAAGAAATCATAATTTTTCTCTTAAATCATGTACCCTAAGATCTTTTGTCTCCTAGTTGACTTGTCAGATTATCTCATTGTAATTAGTTGTAATTAATGTAAAAATTCATTATGCTTGAGATATAATTTAGCCTGTTTAATTTGACTTAATCATTTATTTCATAATTGCCAATACTATATTCTCCTTAAGGAGCCAATTCTTAATGAAGGTGGCTTTTTTGGTGGGAAGAAGGGAATGGAAGACTAGAACTTGAAGGCTTTTTTGACTAGCTGCCCTTTAAATTGTTTTGTTACACGTGCACCTTTGTTTGTTCTGCGATTGAAGTTGTTCAGACCTAACAACCACATGCTAGCAAGTCGAGAACAGAGGAGCGCCTGTGACCCTGGGCTGTTCTGAGCGGAGTAGGAGCAGTGGGCAGTGCTTCTCTAAGAAGCAGGCAGAAGAGTCACCGGAAGGGCTCAAAGGGATTTCTGTGTCATGTGTTAAACACCCTTCCCTCCTTTTCTGACCCCACAGGTCTGGGTTGGGGCCTGGCCGTGTTTGCTTCTACATCAGATAAACAAGTTTCCATGTGGTGCTGATGCTGCTCCTGTTATCACATTTTCGGAGCCACTGATCGAAGGGAGTGACCAGTCTTTGCAGTAGATCTAGAATGAATTAATAATGCCTGCTATAATTTCTGAATATATCCTCCCCTTATAAACAAATAACAAGGGGAAAAAAAAAACTCAAAAGGAATATCTGGTAGGGTTTGCTTTAGTCTGTGAAACCAAATGCACTTTAATTCTAAAGCTACTAATAAGTAGTATGCCTTGAACTGTTTTTATATTAAACATTTATTTTGCCTTCCATTAAATTAATTTACTTCACATGCATTATTGAATACCTATCATGTGCTAGTTTGGAGTTGGGAATCTAGCACTGAATGAATTCCTTCTCCAATGGGCTTGTGTCTGGTTTGAGGAAGATTGATAATGAACACATAATATGTCAAGTGTTGATCAGTTACTTGGATAACAAAGTAAGAAAGTTGGACATAATTATTCTTGCCTGGTATGAATCACATACCCCAGTAGTTCTCGTTCATTAGCAACCTGGCTGACAGTATTTTCTGAACCTCAGATTCCAGCTATTCCATGTGTTTCAGATTTTATTTCACTTTATTTTAGTAAAGATCAGTGGTAGTACTTTCTCAGTAGGCTACGTGAGCTTGTTATCTTATGAGGTTCAAAGTTTAAGCCTTGTGGCGTGATGTTTTGAGGCTATAGGGTTTTTAAAGTTTTTGAACCTGAATGTCTCTTAGAGGGCATATACTTTCTCCACTTCACTGAAATGCTCACAGCTCTTTTTTATTCTTGTGCCAGGTCTGTTTTACTCATCTATGTTACTGGCCTGGGCCTTGTAGGGATTTGAGTTTAGAATATCTTCTCTAGGCACTTGGAAAAATAGTGCACTTTTTCAAGCTGGGAAATCTAACCTAGATAAAATTCAGTTAGGTTTTGTTTAGGTTCCGTATTTTATATTTCTTTTGATTAGTCTGAACTTTTTTTGTGGGCAGAGTTGAAAGGGGTTGCTTACTTTTCTCTAACAAGAGGATCTATTTTTAGAATTCAAGGCAGTGTAGGTACACACACACTGTTTGAGGCTGTGTGTATCACGTGTTAGATAAACCAAACAAATGACTAATATTATTTTTTTGTTTTAAATCAGAGATTGGGTTGAGATTAGCAAGGAATTAAATATTTTAAAAGTTGTCCGGATTGGTATTTTAAGTGTTGACTGCAGAGTGATAATGAAAACCCTTCTTGATCTCTGGCTAAAGGTATGAACACCAGCCGGTGCTCATTCTTCAAACTCCCTGTAGCTCTGGCAGACGCTGATCTGTGCTCTGCCTTCCTTTCTAGTCTGGTGAAGATTGGGTGGCTCCTGAGAAGCCACATGCCAGCTAGTGTTCATGCTGCTGGGCCAGACTGTTGCAGACAGGGTGGCTTACTTATCACTCCCATTTCTGGAGATGAGAAGTCCAGGATCAAGGCCCTGGCAGACTGGGAGTCTGGTGAGGGAGCCTGCTTCCTGGTTCGTAGAAGGCCACCTTCTCCCTGGGTCCTCATATCGTGGAGAGGGTGAGGGGGCTTTCTAGAGTCACTCAGTCCATTCACGAGGATCCACCCCCATGATCTGAAAACCTCCCAAAGGCTCCACCTCCTAATACCATCACCCTGGGGGTTAGGATTTCAGCACATGAGTCTTGAGGGGATGTGAACATTTACTCCATAGTAGGTAGCCTGTAAGTGAATTGGTTTTCTGTTGTTTTTCAAGCAAAATATATGTGGAAGTAGATATAACTTCTTTTTAGATGTGGAAATAGGAGTTAAGATTATCTGCTGTGACTTGTGTCTTTTTCATTTTGGTTTGAAAGTCTCTTCTCAAAGATATTTAAAAGCAGAGCTTTTCTTTTTCTTTTTTTTTTTTTAGTGCCACATGAAAGATATCCAAGAGGCATCAGAAGTCTTTGCTTCTGTACTAGGACTTCATCCTGTCCTTACACCTGCAGGACTTCACATCTTAGGTTCTTTTTCCTCCATCAGATCTTTGCCTTGGAGATTTGTAGAAGTGTGGGACCTGTGCTTGGAAAGCAAGCGGCTCCCCAGCTACAGTGCCGGGTGGAGTTCATTGAACTGAGCTGTCCAGGAGCCCATGGGTTGGCCTGTTCATTCTTGGCTTTTGGGACTTGAAGTTTTCTTTCTAATCTGAACATGTTAGCTTCTTCAGTTCCCAGCTTTGGGCATGGAGCCAGGTGTATGGTGTGGTTTAGATGATGAACACTGATGTTGTACTGTTGTTCGGTCGCTAAGTTGTGTTCAACTCTTTGTGACCCATGGAGTGCAGCATGCCAGGCTCCTCTGTCCTGCAGTCTCCCACACACTGATAGGTTCCGTAACCTAGAATCACAGAGTGAGTTCTTTGGTTATTTTCAATTTTTTTCTTCAGACTTTAAACCTTTTGTTTTGTATTGGGGTATAGCCGATTAACAATGTTGTTAAACAGAGAAGGGACTTGGCATATGGGGCGGTGGTGTTTTGGAGCTAGCGTGTAACCCTTCGTAACATCTGCTGATCCCCTCTTACCGCTGGGAAAGCAATCATTCAGGGCAGTAGGACCTCACTAGAATTTAACAACTGTATTCATGTTTACGAGGTATATTGCCAATGGCACTACTTTTCTGTTTTTGATGAGTTTCTTTTTTGTTTGTTTTGTTTGAAGAATGGGTAGTTTTATGCCCAAGGAGGTGATTCTAGGAAGTACCTGTCAGAGTGTGGAGATGAGGGACAGGGATGGTAAGGAAGCCAGTAGAGAAGTCAGCATGGTGGCGACTGCAGTGTGTTCCCACTGGGGACTTGGGAGTCGCCGCAGCACTCACCCAGAGGAAAGGGAGATGCTGGGCATGTGCGCCTGCTGTCTCATTAGTCATTACTTGATGGTGGCTCCTGGGGGTGTTAATTCTCTTGAACTTCCAACCTGCCCCTCCCTCAGGCAGAGCAGTGGCAGCCAGAGAGCACTGTGGCAAACAGTGGTGGGTGTCTCCCACGGCCTTTGTGGGCAGAGTAGGTGGGCGGAGTTCCAGCAGTTTCAGCTCCCAAACGTCCTGGGCTTCTCCTGCGTCCTCCTCATCTTAGTCAGTTGCATCCTTTGATGCTCAGGCTAAAAACTTGAGAGTCATCCTTGACCCTTCTCTCACGTCCCACATCCAAACCATCAGCAAATCCTGTTGGCTTTCCCTTGAAATATGTACAGAATCTTACCTTTTATCCTCACTGCTCTCACATGGTCCAGCCCCCCACCATCTCACAGCTTTCTTACATAAGGCGGCTGGAATGATACATAGAAAATCAAAGGTTACATAACTTGGCTACTCAAAACCCTCCTCCTCTTAACTCAGAGTGAAAGGCAGAATCTTTCCACCACTCATAAGGCCCTCCAGGATCTGACCACCTTCTGCCTTTTGTGTGTGTGCCTATGTGTGCATACACATGTACACTTCTTTTTGTCTTTAGCCTTGTATACAGTCAGAATATTACTTTCGTCTCCACCCCCCCCCCACTCCAGCCCTTTTTTTTAGTGGCAGCTATGTGATTCATTTGTAAATTAGATTTATATGTCACAGTTTACATTCCATTTTTACCACTACATCCTGGTTGAATTTTTTTTTCCGTACAGTGATTGTACTTTTTATAGTGATTAGTTCTCTTGGTTTTGAGAAATGCATGGAGTGGTGTATCCACTACCACGTATCCATACAAAAGAGTCCATTGTCTTAAACATTTCCTCCTACTTCCCCTTTGTAGACAGTCCCTCTTTCAACCTTCCAGTCTTGCAGCTACTGATCCATTTTCCTCCCTACAGTTTTGCCTTTGTAAATAAGAGAGTCTTAGCATATATATATAACCTTTTTGATCTGATTCTTTCACTTAGCAGAACACATTTAAGATTATTCTATGTTGTGTAAATCACTAGTTAAATCCTCAAGTGTCCTTTTAAGTATATTAAAGCCAAAAAAAAAAAATGAATTGATATAAAGAAAATATTGAACAAACACAATAGATGTGGCACAGAGATATGAGAAATGTCTTGAACTTTAGTGAACCTAAAATTGGGAAATGGACTAGTGGCTCAGGCAATAAAGAATCCGCCTGTAATGCAGGAGACCTGGGTTTGACCCCTGGATCAGGAAGATCCCCTGGAGGAGGGGATGGCAACCCACTCCAGTATTCTTGCCTGGAGAATTCCATGGACAGAGGATGCTGGTGTGCTACATACAGTCCATGGGGTCACAGAGTCTGACGCTAATGTGATAGAAAGATGCCAGATCAAGACTTTGCTTTTCCTGGTACCACTGCCAGTGATTAGCTGTGTCCTCTTGGGGAAATCACCCTTCTGCTCCCAAGTTTCTGATAAACTCAGTAGTAAAATGGCTGATCTAGTAGTTGTTAGCTCCTATTGAGACTCCTAAGATGCAAATTATTTTAGGTGCTTTGGGTAGCTCTTTTCACTATTAGCGTTTCATTGCTGTCAAGTACCCATCACCTGTGGATTTCACGGTTAGGACAGGCTGTTATAGAAATGCTTTATTAAACCCATCCTGGAGGAGTAAGAGCCAGCCGTTAGGAGTGAGGTAAGTCTTCAATATACGGCTGCAGTTCCTCCACATTTTTCTGTTGGGCTTATCTGAAGGGTGGGATCTCGTGAGCCTGCATCACAGCCATTGTCATGTCCAGGAGCTCCTGGTGGTGTCATAAAATCTTGGCAAGTTTCTAGCACTCTAGCATTTGGAATTTAATCTCAACAGTCATTTCCTTAGGTAGATTTTCCCAGGGGTTTCTGTAAAGATTGATTAGAAGTTAAGTTTCCTAGAACTTTATTGCGGTTCATGAATAGGCTGTCTTGTTGCATCATGGACAATGTGTATTTGAAGGTCAATGCATGTTAGGAATGCTTCGGTCATCACAGAAAACTGCAGAGGGAACCAGAGAGAATTGCTTGTTTTGTTATTTTTAATGATAGGTAGATTTATAGTAATTTTTTGTTTTTTTCTTTTGTATAGTAATTTTTAAAATCATAATTAATGGCTGCTTAAATTCCCTGATCAGACTGGGCTTTTTGAAACTGGAAATGAAATAATAATTGAGTTGCATTTAGGTGATAGATTGTCAATGTAAAGTTAGAGGAATTTGAAAAACTGCTGTGATTTGTGCTTGTTTCATATGCGGCACATAGTAATAGTCATCTTCCTTTTCACTTTCAGTAATGAACGTTATAACTATTGAAGATTATAAGAGCACATACTGGCCAAAATTGGATGGTGCCATAGATCAGCTTTTAACTCAGAGTCCTGGTGACTATATCCCTATATCCTATGAACAGATATACAGGTAAGTCAAGGCTTTATTTGCTTGGATTTTAGAGGGTATATTGAGGTTCATAGCAAGTTGAATTATGACAGTATGTATGCATATAATATACATACAGTGAGGTTTTATATATGTTACACACTTGCGGATTGGGGGTTTTATTTGTACTTTTTGCTTCAGAATTGGTTTTCAAATGAAGGTGTTGTTAACCCTACCTCAGCCTGCCACCCCCACTAAACGCAATGCAGAAATTATAGAGGTTAGTGAAAAAGGCAAAAAAAAAAAAAACTGTCCTTTTAGTCTCATGGGGAGGTGCTAGCTTGTGCTGTTGACGTTTATGATTCTGTTGATGTTTGTGATACGCAAGTTTACCTATCTTTGGTGATTTTGTTTCCCAGCTCCTGGTAAGTGAAAAAGTGAAAGTAGCACGTTAGTGAGGACTGGGGTGGGGTGTCAGAGCAGCCCAGTCACAAGAGGAAGAAGGGACAGCTGTGCTGTTTACACAAGTGAATCACAAAGACATTACATCGCAAACACTTTTGTGAGTTAGAAACTTCCGGCTGTGCGTCACTCTCTCTTCCTTATTTTGACGTTCATTAATGGGGCTTCCCTGTTAGCTCAGACAGTAAAGCGTCTGGCTACAATTTGGGAGACCTGGGTTCGATCCCTGGGTCGGGA
Source organism: Neotragus moschatus (assembly GCA_006410615.1). Lineage (NCBI taxonomy): Eukaryota > Metazoa > Chordata > Mammalia > Artiodactyla > Bovidae > Neotragus > Neotragus moschatus. The sequence continues at coordinate 1,215,278 of SJYA01003046.1, forward strand.
AGATCCGCTGGAGAAGGAAATGGCAACCGACTCCAGTATTCACGCCTGGAACATCCCATGGACCGAGGAGCCTTGTAGGCTGCAGTCCACGGGGTTGCAAAGAGTCGGATACAACTGAGCAACTTCACTTTCACTTTCAGTTTTCAGTGTCAAAGAGAGAAGCTGACTTTTAAGTAGTTACCATAGTCAAATTCAGATTATTACCCAGTATTAGGTTATCTAGTCCTGATAAAATAGTTAATAGGATCCTCAGAAAGTTTCTTGGTAACTGGCAGTGCTGGCTCTTCCATCTGAACACTGATTGGGGCAGGGTACATTTTTGTTTAAGAGTTGCAATTGGTCACTTTGTTAGGCCCGAATTAATTCACCAGTGGTCATATATTGAGGGTATGCCTTTACCTTGGGCTAAGTTAAGTGGGTCATCGTTGATTTTCCTGTCTGCCCTCCTCCCCACAGCTGTGTGTATAAATGTGTGTGCCAGCAGCACTCGGAGCAGATGTACAGTGATCTGATTAAAAAGATAACTAACCACTTAGAACGCGTCTCAAAGGAGCTGCAGGTAAAGAACTGTGGTATTGATTTTTGCTTCTTCAAATTGTCTCATCTTGGGAATAGATTAATTTGAAATTTTAACATAAACTGGACATTTTTAGATATGTGTATTTCTGACCTTAATTCCATTTATTAACCATGTCAGCATTTCTTTTCTTTAAAACCTTATTTTTTCTGTTAACCTCAGTCTTTGGTGACTTTTGTATTATGAACGTATGTATATTTTAATTTTTTCTGAACCTTTTTAAAAAATTATCTTTGAAGTGTTATTTGCCTACCAGTTTCTAATATTTGCTAATATTAGCAACTGAAGTTAGCATTTTATTGGTTGGCTCTCTACAGATGAACATCATCCCAGCTGTAAAATCTGGGGCAAGTTGCAGAAATATTTTGTTTAAGGAAGCACTTGGCTTCTTGATGGCACGCTGGCCCTCCCCGCCTCAGTAAAGTTTCCAGTGCTTGAAGGTCACGTACTATCTTTATTCCAGGGCCAGCTCACATTTTAGTTGCAGTGTAGAAATGGCAGGATGTGTAGAAGAGTCACTCAGCAGTAGATCACCAAAGTCCCCCCCACAGTTAGGACGCGCTCCAGCAATTCTGAAAGAGCCAGTTTCCAGCAAGTGCTGGGTTACTATTTGGATACTGTTCCTTGCTTCCCTTGTGGTCTGAGGTGCCTTAGTTTTTGTTTACCCCAAAGAGTTGTTGTACTAAGTAAAAGAAGCTTTTTAAAAAAAATTATAGCCAGAGTTGTATTTAGCATAGCCAGATATATATTTTTCCTGTTGTTGGTATAAATTGTTTTTGTCATCTTTTTTGCCATTAAATACAAAATCTGTCTTTTTAAACTTTTTATTTTGTATTGAGGTATAGCTGATTAGCAAATAGTGTTGTGATAGTTTCGGATGAACAGCGAAGGGACTCAGCCATACATACACATGTAAATACAAAATCTTTATTCATTTAACAAAGATATTTAGTACTGGGCATTGTATATGAATTGCAGGTAAAACCTAAGACCTGTGCATTGTAGCTCTGAATGGTTTGCTTAATAATTCTTGACTCTACCCTCTCTGAATCCCCATGTCCAATTTATTGCCAAGTCCCATTTATGTTCTACTTCTGTCTTGGCTCCTGTCCACTTTCTATCGTCCAGTCCAGGCTACGTCTTTTTAGGTGTGTTCTAAAATGCTCATCTCGGTGCTTTGCCTCTACTTATAACACTTCTAACTAGAATCTTGCATTTTAGAGTGACTGTTTCTAAAATACAGCTCTGATAATCATATTCCTGTTAGAATAACATCTAAGCTTCTTAATGGGATTTAGAAAGCCTTTCATTGTCTTGACTCCTGCTTATTTCTGTAGCCTAATGGCTTTTAGGATGAGATGGTTAGATAGCATCACTGACTCAATGGACATGAGTCTGAGCAAACTCCGGGAGATTGTGAAGGACAGGGAAGCCTGACATGCTGCTGTCCACGGGGTCGCAAAGAGTCATACACAACTTAGCGACTGAACAGCAAGAGTGGCTTTTCTGTTCCTGAACTTATTTCAGTTCCTTGAACACTTCAGGTACTCTCTCACATCTTGGCTTTTGCCATGTTAAGTTGACTGCCTGAAACATTCTTCCTTTTCCTCTTCCCTCTCATATTTTCAGTCATTGTAAACTTAACATTCAAGCTGCAGCTCAGACATCGTTTGATTTGGAAAACATTCTCTGATACCTTGTTCCCCAAGTCTGGGTTTGGGAACCCCTTATCTGTGCTTCTCTAGCACTGAGTGTCGTGCTAGTTCGCTGTTTCTTGTAATTTCTAGTTTGGCTCTTCCCTCTCCGCACACCCCCTGCCCCAGTAGCGTGTCCTGAGAGAGCAGAGGTGCGTGTCTGTCTTCTTCATTATTGTGCGTTAGTACCTTGCCCAGTGTCTGATACACACTAGGCATCATTTACTGAATAAAATGTATAGTGAATGAGTGTTTATGAATATTTATTATCTCTTGGGTAATGAAAATTTTTCTAGTAAAAATCTGAGTTTGATCTTGTTTTTAACCTGAAATCTAGGTGATCTTTTGGGTGTGGGATATACGAGAGATTTCATTAGATCAGCAAAGAACTCATCTCAGAAAGGATCGTTTCATTGATACTTGTGCTATTATTGAAATAATATTAAATAGTCTTCTAAACAGAAAGCAAACCTTTCAGTTCAACTACTTGTCTTACTTATAAAAGTCGTCTTTGAGATGTGAATTGGAAATTTTATAATGCATTTTACGCTTATGCTCTGACTTCACGTGTCATTAGTCTGACTGATAGAGTTCTGATTTGCCAGAGCTATTTGTCGTATTGCAGTTTCTGCTTGAGTAGATTTTTCTGGTACTTAATTTTGTAAGCACCGTAAGACTTCATTCTTACAATTAGAATATTAATTTAAAATATTTTTAAAGGTAGAGGGCCTTGTAGTATAGTATTATCAAGCTCTGTCTAACTGGTAGTTTTGGAAGACCACTTGCTACAGTCTCTGGCATAAATTTGCTTGATCAGTTATCCGTATCCCCAAGGTAACCTGTTACTTGCCCAGGATGGACTGTTTAGTTCAGTTCAGTCTCTCAGTCGTGTCTGACTCTTTGTGAGCCCGTGAATCGCAGCACACCAGGCCTCCCTGTGTATTACTAACTCCCGGAGTTTACTCAGACTCACGTCCATCGAGTCAGTGATGCCATCTAGCCATCTCATCCTCTGTCGTCCCCTTCTCCTCCTGCCCCCAATCCCTCCCAGCATCAGAGTCTTTTCCAATGAGTCAACTCTTCGCATGAGCTGGCCAAAGTACTGGAGCTTCAGCTTTAGCATCATTCCTTCCAAAGAAATCCCAGGGCTGATCTCCTTCAGAATGGAGTGGTTGGATCTCCCTGCAGTCCAAGGGACTCAAGAGTCTTCTGCAACACCACAGTTCAAAAGCATCAATTCTTCGGCGTACAGGGAACTAATACCTGGGAGTCACTGAGGTTTGGAGAGTGAGTTTCTGCGGTTTTGGAGAGTGATCTCTGACTGTGTGTAGAGCTCCTTTATTTATCACGAATGCACCATAGTTCATTGTCCCTTGCTTTATGGATGTACCTCAGTTTATTTAACTACTTTTTAACCAGTGAATGTTTAGGTTGCTTCCAGTCTTTGGCTATTAGTAGCAATGCTACAGTGAATAATCACTCTTGTAAGTTTTATTATACTTTGATTTATTGCAGTTAACAGGTGCTGCATTTTTTACCCATTGAAGGTATGTGGCAACCATGTGCTGAGCAAGTCTATTGACGTCATTTTTCCAACGACGTCTGTTTGCATAGTGTCTCTGTCACATTTTGGCAATTGTTGCAATATTTCAAGCTTTCTCATTATTATTATTTGTTATGGTGATTTGTGGTCAATGATATTATTACTCTAGGTTGCTAGAGGTTCAGATGATGTTTAGAATTTTTTAGCAATAAAGTATTTTTTTTAAGCTAAAGTATGTACATTGATTGGTTTTTTAAGACATAATGCTATTATACACTTAATAGACTATAGCACTTGAAAACTAAAAATACGTGTGACTCGATTTATTGATAACTGCTTTATTGTGGTGGTCTGCAGTTGAACCTATAGTATCTCTGAGGTCTGCCTGCCATCTCATGTACTTTGTGCATATTTTGTGATTCACAAAAGTTGTGCCAAGTTATGTGCTCCTACTGGTTCATTGTGTATCAGAATGCCTGTTTTCTCTACCATGACTAATATGGCATGTTAGGTAACTAAAGAATTTTTGCTTTCTGTTAATATATGGATAATTCTTATAAAACTTAAAATGCAGACAGGGATGATAGCTCTTGTGAGTTAGTATTAGGTGATAGCTAATATTTTAAAAGCCATATTGATAAATATGTAATAATATACTGTGTAAAACCAGGAAACTTAGTTTATTTTTAGAATCAATACATATCCTACTTTGAGTTCAGTAACATAGGACTATGAAAAAGCTTCCTTCGAAATGATCTCTGTTGTAAAATTGTTAAGGCAAGCTGTTACTAAATAGCAGGGTAAAGTATGGGGACCTGGGCTCTGGTCTCAACTCTTGCCCCTCAGCAGCTATTTGCCTCTTGATTAAGCATGCTGATATCATCTTGCAAATTTTCTCATTCGTAGAATGAAGTGGCTTTACTGAAATATCTGTTTCCTTTACTCTCAGGTCTAAGGTATTTTTTCTTTGCTTACTTCTCGGCCAGTGCTGCTCCATTCTTTTCTCAGGCTTAAACTCAGTGTCCACCTGTGTTAAATCTTCTAGCACTCTCACATTTCCCTCAGACAAACAAAACGCCATTGGAACTTTTTCTTCTGTGTACTCATAGCATCTTGGCAATAACAACTCTGTTTTGTTCTTTCGACCACGTCTGGACGCCCCACAGCTCCTTCCTCCTTAGAAGGTAGGGACTCTGTCTTGTTTGTCTTTTTATCCGTAGTGCCTGGCACAGATACAGCTCACCAAATGTTTGTCAAGACCAGCATCCGATTTGATCAGTGGGAAGAGGAGCATAATTAGTGGCCACTAGTCTTTGTGTTTCTGGATGCCTGTTGTTATTGAGTCTCTTAAGTTGTGTCCCACTCTTTGTGACGTCATGGACTATAGCCTGCCAGGCTCTCCTGTCTATGAGCTTTCCCAGGCAAGGACACTGGAGTGGGTTGCCCTTTACTTCTCCAGGGGATCTTCCCAGGCCAGAGATCAAACACACGTCTCCTGCGTTGGCAGGCGGGTTCTTTACCACTGAGCCATCTGGGAATTCCTAACTAGTTGTGTAGGCATTTTATTAATTTACTCATTTTTCACTTAATCCAGCATATTAATTTATTCAGTGTTGCAGGTGTGTGGCATAATCGTGATGTAATCTGTACTTTACAGAGACCTTAAGGACAGTTTTCATTGAGGACAGAAGACGAGCGTATGCTCAGGTCCCTTGAGCCAGAAGAGTTTCATTTGGCTGGAATGTTTTGTTTGCAGCTCTGAGTTTAGTAATGAAATACTGTTACGAGCTAAAACAGTGTGAGATGAGTTGCATTTGGCAGATAATCAGAAATTTGGTGTTGGAATTAATATAATCAGTGAGTTGACCTTTAAGACATCAACCTCTTATCTTTCAAGAGCATCTTAAAATAACTACTGTGTGTGTATAGTCAGAATGATTTATTTATTTCTGTCAAAAGCCATATTGTATTGAAGAGACTGAAGAGTATATGAAATAATGTTTCATGTTCCCTATTTATTGACTTAAAAACTAGAGAATATTGTTTTTAGACATTTTAAAAGATTCTTTTAATTTGTTGAACCTGAATGTTTTAATATAACAGCATAATCTAACTTGCTTGTTCTTGAAAAAATGTATTTTTGAACACTGACTTTTGACCACTTTGGTAAGTTAAAAACTTTGTTGTTGTTAAATTTATTAAGTCATTTTCATAGCTAAACTGACTTAGTATTCTACTTACTTTGTATTTTTCTTGTGTATGTATCTACACTTTTTTTTACTTAAACTACTAGATTGTTTGAACTGTGACATAAAGTCGTTCTCCTGGACTTGAGCTTCACTTCTCTGTTCTTTAAATATGGTAATGAACATCTCTATTCTATTTTTTTCCCCATGTCTCCAAAGCCTCAAAATGTGAATTTACAGTTCTGATTTTTGGATATACCAAAATTGGTTTATTAGTTTAGTAAATGATATCCATTCTGGTTAGTTTTAGAAAATTCTGTTGAAACTTGTAGCAATCATTATACTTTAGGTGAGGGCTCAAACCAACTTTTCCAAATGCCTATTAGACATTTCAACTTGGATTTCTCCTATTGGATACTTCATATTCATGTATAAATTGAAATTCCTCTTCGCTCAAATCAGTTTTACTCTCAGGCTTGTTATTTCATATTCACCTTTGACTCCTTTTTTCACCCTTATCTCTTACTTCCAGGTGATAGTCAAGGTTGATCGAATTTGGTAATTTGATTTGTTTTTGGCCCCCTTTATTCCCACCGTTGTCATCTTTTTCCTGTCATGCTGGCTCGTGCCTCCTCTAGTGCAGGGCTCTCCTAACTGGTCTTCCTTTGTCCAGTCTGTTATTTTTTTTGACTGACTAATGGTGATACTGAAGCTGAAGCTCCAATACTTTGGCCATCTGATGCAAAGAACTGACTCATTGGGAAAAACCCTGATGTTGGTAAAGATTGAAGGCAGGAGGGGAAGGAGACAACAGAGGATGAGATGGTTGGATGGCATCACTGACTTGGTGGACATGAGTCTGAGCAAACTCCCAAGNACTAATGGTGATACTGAAGCTGAAGCTCCAATACTTTGGCCATCTGATGCAAAGAACTGACTCATTGGGAAAAACCCTGATGTTGGTAAAGATTGAAGGCAGGAGGGGAAGGAGACAACAGAGGATGAGATGGTTGGATGGCATCACTGACTTGGTGGACATGAGTCTGAGCAAACTCCCAAGAGTTGATGATGGACAGGGAGGCCTGGCATGCTGCAGTCCATGGGGTCACAAAGAGTCGGACACGACTGAGCATCTGAACTGAACTGAATCTTCTAAAAATGCTGATTTTTGATGGGCATACTTTCTTATTCAAAAACATCAAAGACTCCCATTTGCTTTTCTTAATCATTGTTGATTTCTTAGCCAGTATAAAGTAACTGAGGTGGTTGGTTGGTTGTAGGGATCCCTAGTGGGGAACCTACTATAGCGTGCTCTTTCCTATGCACGTGTGTAAGGTACTCTAGTAGATGCAGCCATAGACATATGATTGACAAGACTGGGCCATTTTAGACCAACCCTACAGTTGAGAGCACTTCTAAAAATGGACCAGGGATGGGGACTTCCCTGGTGTCCAGTGGTTATGACTCCGCCCTTCCACTGCAGGGGCACGAGTTTGATCCCTGGTGAGGGAACTAAGATCTCACATGCTTTGTGGCATGGCCAAAAACCAAAAATGTTTTTTTTTAAAAAATAGTCCAAGGAGCTAATTAAAAAGTGAAGAATTATAGGACCAAGATCTGGGAAAAGAAGGAAATCTAGAGAGGGGAGACTAGCATTTGAGCCATTTCTCTACTAGAGGCGTCTGTTTATTTGGGAAGAGTCGTGTCATAGGCTAAGAAATTTTATAAAGCTTTGATGGGTTTATGAGGGTAGGGTGATAAAAATTGGGGTTCAGGTCCCACCAAGCCTAGAGGATCACATCCCAGGTATAGTGAGAATGGTCAGTTAGAGCTGTCATGGTAGCTGACCTTTGATTCCTGATGGAACGAAGGTGCTCTGGATTTGCTGGCTGCTCTAGTGGCTTTCCAGAAGCAAAAGTATTTTGTCTCTAGAGCAAGATCATAATCCCAGGCATCAAATTGTTTGCATAATTTTTCATAAACAGTGTCTGATGTTCAGTCAGAAATACCTGGTTATATTAGGAGATGGGGTGATCATGAAACAGAGAGAAATGATGAAATACATTTTTAGACAAGAATTGGGAGAATTCATCACCAGTAGTTTCTCCTTTTGAGGAAATACTGTAGTGTTCTTCAGATAGAAGGAAAATGTCCCTAGGTGAAAACTTGGAGAGTCAGTAGAAGTGAAGGAAAACAGAGAGATGAATTACGTATCTCTGAATATATATAGGTCCACAGTCCCTTGTCTGTAATTCCAAAATACAAAAAAAAAAAAAAAAAAAATAAAAGATTTGAAAATTGATTTTTTTTCCCCCTCTAAGTTTGGTGCCAAAACTCATTTGCAGTGAAACTCGGTTAACACTCATGTGAGGAAGGAACTTAGTGGGAACCTACATGTGTTTTCTCCCAGAAATATCAATGGGTTGATATTCCCATTCTCTACCAGATATGTTACAGAGTATATGCTATATGTACCATAGTACCTTCTACATCTGAAAAGCTCTGAATTGTAGCACACTTCTAGTCCCAGGAATCTTGGGTGAAAAATTGTGAACCTGTTGTCAATCAAAAGGGAGAAAGAGATGTCTGGGCACATTGCACAGACGAAAGAGGCAGGACAAATAAGACAGTAAGTTGGAAGAGACGTGGGATGAGAGCATTTGAAGATCGTTTTGGCTTCAGGGGAATTGTTAGAAGTGGAAGTGGGAGGAAAGATGAGAGTGGTTTTTGAATATTTAGCTCAGCTAACATTTAGTGTCCATATGCCAGGCATTGTGCTGGATGCGAAGGATTCAGTGATGAGTAAGATGGGTTTATTCTTTGTACTGTTCAGGGAAAAAGTGTGATGGTCATTTTAGTATACTGGAATGTGATGAGTAGCATGATAGAGATTTGGAATGAGTCACAAGTCCTGGTGATTTTCCTCCCTTGTAAAATGTCTCAGATTTATTCCCTGCCATGTCCCTAGTTTATTTAGGTCCTCATTCATACTTGCTCAAACGATAGAGAAAGATTTCTGGTTCATATCTTGACCTTGCACCTTCCCTCTCTCCATTTTGTTTATTTTTTAGACTTAGCATGTCATTCATTTTCTTAACCTTTTGCTTCTTCATTTGCCCAAAGAACAAAGACCATCCCGCTTAACAAGAATTTCAAGACTCCTTACAGCTGAACTCAGCAAGATAGTGTAAGAGTATTTTGCTTTTAAAATTTAAATGGTGGTGGTGGTGGGGGTTGTCTTTTGTGTATTTTCTTAATTCCTTTTGCCGCTGTTTCTTTCCTCCTTTCCCTTTCTGCAGAGGGGGCATTCTACTTGTCCCCTTGTTAGGATTTGCTGCCCTAGTACTTTGTGTTGCTGCTAGAGTCCTTAGTTTCGCACTTGGCATATATTTAGTTTCCAGCAGGAAGTCACCTTTGCAAAACTGAGAGCTTCTTAAGGGCAAGGATCCTAACTTACGTTGTTTTCCTTGGCCTATTGTGGTCTTGAACTAAGTACTCATTAGGTAGGGTTTTCTTGATGGCTCAGTGGTAAAGAATCTGCCTGTTAGTGCAGGNAAAAAAAAAAAAAAAAAAATAAAAGATTTGAAAATTGATTTTTTTTCCCCCTCTAAGTTTGGTGCCAAAACTCATTTGCAGTGAAACTCGGTTAACACTCATGTGAGGAAGGAACTTAGTGGGAACCTACATGTGTTTTCTCCCAGAAATATCAATGGGTTGATATTCCCATTCTCTACCAGATATGTTACAGAGTATATGCTATATGTACCATAGTACCTTCTACATCTGAAAAGCTCTGAATTGTAGCACACTTCTAGTCCCAGGAATCTTGGGTGAAAAATTGTGAACCTGTTGTCAATCAAAAGGGAGAAAGAGATGTCTGGGCACATTGCACAGACGAAAGAGGCAGGACAAATAAGACAGTAAGTTGGAAGAGACGTGGGATGAGAGCATTTGAAGATCGTTTTGGCTTCAGGGGAATTGTTAGAAGTGGAAGTGGGAGGAAAGATGAGAGTGGTTTTTGAATATTTAGCTCAGCTAACATTTAGTGTCCATATGCCAGGCATTGTGCTGGATGCGAAGGATTCAGTGATGAGTAAGATGGGTTTATTCTTTGTACTGTTCAGGGAAAAAGTGTGATGGTCATTTTAGTATACTGGAATGTGATGAGTAGCATGATAGAGATTTGGAATGAGTCACAAGTCCTGGTGATTTTCCTCCCTTGTAAAATGTCTCAGATTTATTCCCTGCCATGTCCCTAGTTTATTTAGGTCCTCATTCATACTTGCTCAAACGATAGAGAAAGATTTCTGGTTCATATCTTGACCTTGCACCTTCCCTCTCTCCATTTTGTTTATTTTTTAGACTTAGCATGTCATTCATTTTCTTAACCTTTTGCTTCTTCATTTGCCCAAAGAACAAAGACCATCCCGCTTAACAAGAATTTCAAGACTCCTTACAGCTGAACTCAGCAAGATAGTGTAAGAGTATTTTGCTTTTAAAATTTAAATGGTGGTGGTGGTGGGGGTTGTCTTTTGTGTATTTTCTTAATTCCTTTTGCCGCTGTTTCTTTCCTCCTTTCCCTTTCTGCAGAGGGGGCATTCTACTTGTCCCCTTGTTAGGATTTGCTGCCCTAGTACTTTGTGTTGCTGCTAGAGTCCTTAGTTTCGCACTTGGCATATATTTAGTTTCCAGCAGGAAGTCACCTTTGCAAAACTGAGAGCTTCTTAAGGGCAAGGATCCTAACTTACGTTGTTTTCCTTGGCCTATTGTGGTCTTGAACTAAGTACTCATTAGGTAGGGTTTTCTTGATGGCTCAGTGGTAAAGAATCTGCCTGTTAGTGCAGGAGATGTGGGTTCAGCCCCTGGTCTGGAAGATCCCCTGGAGAAGGAAATGGCAACCCAATCCAGTGTTCTTGCCTGGAAAATTCCATGGATAGAAGAGCCTGGCGGGCTACAGTCCGTGGGGTCGCACAAGAGTCAGATACAACTTATTGACTAAACAGCAACAACAATTCATTAGGTAAATATGCTGGTCTTGATGCTGTTAACCAGATGTTCCCAATCAAGAGTATACTTCTCAGGCCTGTTGAAGTTAGACTTGGCCAAGTGCATTGGCTTGTGAATTGTAAGAGAAAGTGTGTTCAGTGAGGTGTGCACCCCCCAAAGATCTGAAGCCTTTAAGATCGGCAGTGCAATTTTCCATGTTTCCCTTTCTCTGCCCAGTGCTCTAGATGGTAAAGCCTCCTGTAACCTGGATCCCTAAGGGAGTATAGTGTGGGGCTGTACTCAAGATGGGCATGAAACAAGGGAGAAAGAAAAGTGTGCTATATTTATTTTTTTTCCTTTTTTAAACACAGTAAAAAAAATCTATCATATTTTTATTGAGATACAATTCACATACCCTGACATTCAGCCTTTGAAATTTACAACTCAAGTGGATTTCAGTGTGGACGCGAAGTTGTGCAACATCACCACTAATGTCAGAACATTTTATTCACCCTAGAAAGAAGCCAGCGGTTATTAGTAGCCAGTCCATCATCTCCACTCCTCTCAGCCACTGGCAGTAAACTAATCTATTTTCTGTCTCTGTGGATTTGCCTATTCTTTGTAGAAATGGAATTAGTCAATAGGTGGCCTTCTGTATCTGTCTTAAATAACTATGTAGCATGTTTTCAAGGCTTATTCATGGTTATAGCACGATGCTTCATTCATCTTTTTGGCTGGATAGCATTCCATTGTATGGTTATACCACAGTTTGTTTATCTAAGCTCTGTTCTGTTGAGTTACTGTTGGGAGAGTTGTGTTTTGATTGATAAAATCAGCACTTGAATTGACAATATTTAGAAGATTCTGTTTTGCCCCGCTACCATTTGGATAACTGAACTGCATGGGTTTGACATCCTTTACTCTTAAAACTGCTAAGAAATGGAACCTGATTATCTTTGTGTTTAAAAATCATAGCCAAGAATTGCTTTGCCATTTGTATTTTGTCCAGTGGATGGCAGCATAATTCAACTAGTTGTCATAAATGTCGTCCTATGAAATTTTGTATATTTTGGGGGGGCTATAATTTCTATAGCTGTTGAACTACAAGTGTATACATATATTCTACAACTGTGTAGAAAGGCTAACAGATTTTTAGATAATAGGAGCAATGTCTGTTACCCTTTCTGCATAGATTTCAACTAAGGTAGCTTAGCTGTCACTGCCAACTGATAAGTAACTCTTCATAGGAAGCCTTTCCGAATAAGTTATTTGGAGATCTGTTTTTAAGTACAAATTAGAACTTAAAGTAGTTATTATAGCAAAGTTGTTCTTATCTCAGGGAATGTGCCAGTGAGACGCCTCAACCCTTGTTCAGTCTATAGGCTTGCATTCAGACCATAGTTCTAATATGTTTACCACCATCCTTTGAAGGCAAGTCTGTGTTTTCTTTTCATTTGTCCTAATAGAACCACCAAGCCCCAAAGAGATCCAGTAAAAGTGCTTGCTAGTTGATAAAGATAAAAAAGCATGCTTGTCTTACAGCTGAGATTACTAGAACCATCTATTCCAGTTAAAAGAGTTAACTTGGAAAATGGAATTTGTGATGAGCAGGAGAGTCAAATCACTTAAATAATAATTATTTGCTGTTGTTTATTATTAGAGTGTACAGAGAACCTTGATGAGCTGTACTCTTTTTAAAGTAAACTTTTTGTTTTAAGACAGAGCTATGTACTTAAACTGGAAAAAATAAGGAAAAACGTTTCCTTCAAAAAATAAGCAAATATGGAAAAGTGATCAGATTAATTTTGCTCAGTGTTCAAAGAGATCAGGGGTATAGGACATTGAGAAGTCATCCGAGTCCATCTGACTTCTTTGAATATTTTCTCTATTAAGTAATCCTTGAACCTTTTGTAACTGTTCTTTGTTGTTCCCTGGTAGCTCAGTTGGTAAAGAATCTAGCTGCAACACAGGAGACCGGAGTTTGATCCCTGGGTTCGGAATTTCTCTGGAGAAGGAAAGAGCAACCCACTGCAGTATTCTGGCCTGAGAAATCCCATGGACAGAGTAGCCTGGTGGGCTACAGTCCACGGGGTCTCAAGAGTCAGACACGACTTATTGACTAAACCACCACCAGTCAGTTAAAAACTGAGATTAGAACCTAGGTTTATCTCACTGTAGTGTGGGTAAGCTAAAGGAATCCAGGAATACAGAGGCTTGATTTTAATTTTATTTAGTGTTCAGATCCAAATAGTATTTGAAAAATAAAGGCAGTCTTTTTTTAGAAATAAGTGAGAAAAAGATTTCCATATAATGGTAACAGTAGTAATAGCAGCAGTTGACTTTGAAAGTTGAGGCCTAAACAAGAAATGTCTTCCACTGTTTGTTAGACTCAGTTTAATTTTTTTACTATTGTTTTTAATTAGAAAATCATCCTTACAGTTTATATTAGGAGCATCTAATATATACATTATAATTCTTAATAGCTCCTGAGACTCATTTACCTTGTATATATCTTATCATTTTTTGGATATTTTACTATGGAAATAATATCTGTACATTGGAAATAGGAATGGATAAGAATATAACACTAGATGTATGTATTTTGTCTATTTGGAAAGAAATTCTATTTTTATGTAGCATCTGTCAGTCTCAGATGTAGCCTTGCTTCTGGAGCCTTGAGAAATCTGGCCGTTGGCAGCATGGAACTGCTCTGGAAAGTCATGGATTAAGCTAGTTAGACAAAGTATATTACACGCTCTTCTTTTTTGCTAAAGTTACTCGTATAGAGGCAGATTTAAAACAGAAAAATGAATTTTTGATTCAGAAAATATTAAGACAGCATTCAGGTCCATTTGTATGGCATCCAAAATGCTGATGTCCTTATGCTTGGTAATATAAGGAATAACTGTTAAAAGATTGTGAAGAAACTATTTGAAAATTTTTAGCATTTGTTTGACTTTTAAAAACCCCATCTTTCTATGCATGTTGCCAACCTTTTCTACTAGATCATTACGTATATTAATCATAGTTATTTTAAAGTCTGTAAGATGGTTTCAGCTTGTGTGCATCTCTGTGTCTGGGGCTGTTGGGCATTTAACTCTTGACAGTGGGTGTGTTTTCTTGCTTTTTTGGGATGTTTCTAACTGAATGCTGGACAGTGTGTATGGAAACAGTAGAGACTGACATAAATGATATTTATGCTTACTAACAGGCCTGCCACTCTTCCCTTGGGCCCTTAGTATGAGGAGTTGAGTCAGTCATGTTAGTAGTTGAGTTGGATTTGAGTTTTATTGTTTCGGTAGATAAGGCCTCACACTCTCGAACAGCGCACTGTGACTGTTCTTAGTGTAAATCAGGAGGGATTGGACATTGCAGTTGTAAAATATGGCGATCTCAGGTCTCTGATGCGCTCAGAAAATTGATTTTGTAGGTTGACCAGCTTTTTCTTATCATCAGGACAGGACTGATGTTCTCTGGTGGCTTTTTGCATTCTAAGTGGAGTTAGAGCTTCACTGTTAGACCTTAATAACTTCATAATCACTGAATTCGATAATAATCAAGAAGCTGTTAAATTAAAAAGAACAATTCACCTATAGTCTTAACGCTAGTGTTAAAATGTCAGTGCACCATATTTTTACGATTCCGGTGTAGTTTGCAGCTGCAGTGTCCCTGTGCCATGCAGTCAGTGCCTTGTGTCAGTGAGTGATTACTGTTCCACCCTCCCTTGGATCCTTTGGACTTCCTTCCTGTAGAACACCTTTCTTTCCTTTGAAGTGGTCGAAGGTAGAGTTTTCTAAGTGCTTAACAGCTGCTGGGCCAGCTGTCTAAAGAATCCCCTGAAGTTCTCATTAAAAACACTTACTTCTGGAGAGTTTCTGAGTCTGGACTTTGGATTGGAGTGTGGCAGAGGAATCTGCATCATTAGTAAACCCTTCAGGTGCTTAGGAGAGCGGTGGCCGGGGGAATGTGTCCTGATTCCCGAACCTGGACTCTCTCAAGCTAGGAGTGGTGTCTCTTTTGGTTTAAATGTAAGATTGTATTGTTACTAAAGACACACAACACATTTGCACCACTGCAGTGCCAGTCTGGAGTAGGAGTACCATGCATACCTGGACAGTATAGATAGCAGAGCTGATTTAAGTGTCTAGTGAAGAGGGACTGATGAGGTAGACACTGCTGGGGCCACACAGTCATTACAATTACATTGTAGAAATGTATTTGATCTGGGAGGTGTTAATGAGTATATATAGCTGAGTGATAATGCTAGATTATAGAATCATTCCATAAAAACACACACACACAGAAGAACAGAAGAAAACGTTGACAGTAGTTATCTATCATTCTTGGTAGTGGTTATTTTTCTATAATTGCATCTTTGATTTTTAAAAATTTCAATGAATATGTATTACTTCCAACAAACATGTGTTTAGTGGCCTTGTATTAGATTCTTCCTTTCCTTCCTTTTTACCTCCCTATTTTATTATAACATATGAAAGCTATTTATTTGAAGACAACTATGTTGTTTATGAACATAAAATCAGATATTCTTAAATTTTATTTGTGGGTGTTTCATTTTGGTGGGATGGGGACAGAGCATGAATAGAAAAGAAGGGATATAATTATGAAGTTCTGGAACTTGTTTTTTACATCTGCAGTATTCAGTTTGGTTGCCACTAGTCACATGTAACTTAAAATGATGTAAAAACTCAGTTTCTTGGTTTTACTAAATTCATTTAAAGTGCTTAGTAGTCAAACATGGCCAGTGGCTGCCATATTGGACATGACCGATATGGGACATTTCCATCATCACAGGAAATTCTGTTGGGCAATACTGACCTAGATTGTAGTATATTTGTCTGTTGGCGTCTAGTGCTAGTGTGCCCAACTCTTTGTGACCCTTTGAACTGGAGTCTACCAGGCTTCTCTCTCCATGGCATTCTCCAGCCAGGCACACTGGAGTGGACTGCCGTTTTCTCCGCCATGGTATCTTCCCTACCCAGGGACTGAACCCAGGTATGGTTGCCTGCATTGTAGGGCAGACTGTTTACCTGTTGAGCCGTAGGGGAAGCCCTCTCTTGGCTAGTAAAATTATTGAAACAAGTCATGCTTTTCTAAAAATTAATATACATCTAATTAGAGTAACTGACCAGACTTTCCTGTCTAGCTTTCAAAATTAAAGATAACTAAGGGATATACTTATACCATCCCCATGGAAAAGAAATGCAAAAAAGCAAAATGGCTGTCTGGGGAGGCCTTACAAATAGCTGGGAAAAGAAGACAAGCAAAAAGCAAAGGAGAAAAGGAAAGATATAAGCATCTGAATGTAGAGTTCCAAAGAATAGCAAGAAGAGATAAGAAAGCCTTCCTCANTTTGGAACTCTCTGGGTTTCTTGGACTTGGGCGATTATTTCCTTCCCCATATTAGGGAAGTTTTCAAGTGTCCCAGAAGAAGAAGACAAAAAGAAAGACCATGAGAAATTACTTATTCAGTTACTTTTTAAGAGTATAAAGGATTCCTGACATCATCCAAATGTTTGAGAACCACTAGAAGGAAACAGTCTCCATGATACATTGTTAAGAAAAGTGAAGATCCAGTATGATTGTAAAGTAGCATTTATGTGAAAATATAAGTGGGATTTTTAAAGTTTATTTCTAATTGGGAGATAATTGCTTTACAATGCCATGTTGGTTTCGTCCTACATCAGCATGAATCAGTCATAGGTACACACGTGTCCCCTCCCTCTTGGCCTTTCCTCCCACCCCTTCTCACCACTCTAGGTTGTCACAGAGCAGTGGGTGGAGCTCCCTGTGTTATACACCAAGTTCCCACTGCCTCTAAATAGGACTCTTATTTACTTGTGTGTAAGTAGAATTCTTCTGAAAGGTTATAGAGGAATTAAGTGTTGGTTTGTTCAGTAAGGAAGGAATGAAAGGTGAATTCTTTAAACCCTTTTGAACTTCCTTGAGTTTAAAACCAGTTGAATGCATTACTCATTTAAAAAAGAAGAAATTAAAATATTCCTACCAGCTATTATAAATTTCAGGGAATATATAAGTCTGTTATGATAGTTGGAGCAAGTTTGGAATAATGGTTATTTTTCTGGCGACTTGCTTTTTCTTATTTTATTAGTGAAGAAAATGAAGCTTGCTTATTTTAGAGGTAAAAAATTTCACATACTGTCCAATCCAAATACACTTACGGTGAAATTATATAAATCAAATAGGTAGCAGTTTCCCCAGTGAGGCCCAAAGTATACTGAACTTAAGTTTTAAGGAGACTAAAATCTGATTAGTTTTTTGACTAGCAGGTATTTTCTGGGTTTCTTGTAGAGACTGGATTTATTTTAGAAGACTATTACAATTTGTAGTCTTTATTTAAGAGGTTTTGAAATAATAAACGACATGAAATATGGAAGTATAAAAGCTAAGTGACTGTTTTGACGTTTGATTCAGTACAAAAAGTACTTTCTAACACTTATAACCTTTGAGGCTTTGGGAATTCTTTAAAAGAATAACTAAGGAATTCAATTTTATTTATTCTGTCTGCTGCTAAGCATGACTTTTGATCAGTGTTCATACTTTTAACTTTTGGATAGATTAAATATCCTTTTATGAAAAGAGAAAATTATCTTAATGCAAAAACTCTTCAGATTTTCTTTTTTCATATAATACTTATAAAATTTATTTCTTTGAATGCTGAAATATTTCCAGAGTTCTTTGATGCAGTTTGGAGAAAGATGTCACATGTGATTCTGTTCATTAGTTATAGTGAAAAGTTTGCCCATAATGTGGAACCATTTTCCCCAATATCTTTAGTTGACAAAGAATGCCTTTAATAATGTTAATAAATTTTTCTGAGGTATTAGACAGATAGTTAATTCAGAAAAGAGTTTACTATTTGCATGTACATGTGTAATAATTGACATTTTTCAGAGCACTTACACATTATTTTCTTTGATTCTCAACACATCTTGGAAGTGGCACATTAGTATTTTTTTTTTGTATGTATGGAAATCAAAATTAAAAAGGCTAAATAAGTAAATTGTCATATAACCTTGTTAAATGATAAAATAGCAATTTAGATTTAAACAAGGCTAGATTAGATTTTTCTAGAGGAAGAAATGGCAACCTGGTCCTATATTCTTGCCTGGAAGATTCCCTTGACAGAGGAGCCTGGTGGGCTACAGTCCTTTGGGTCACAAAGTCTAACATGAGCAAGTGAGCACATAGCACAGATTAGTTTTAAAGAAGTTTAGCTATAAACAAGCCTGTCCTAAATGTAAAACAACACACACACCAGAAACGTTTATCTGTACCTATGATGTTCAGGTTCTGTGGTCTGCAACTGGAGATGTAAAGACAAGACACAGATCTTGCCCTCTAGGGGCTGAAAGTTTAGTGACAGAGACCACCCAGTGAAGAAGGAGGTAAGTGTGGTGGTGCCCAGTTGAAGGCCATATATCTCAGTTTTGAGGAAGTGACGCAGATCCTGAAGAATGAGTAGAAGTTAGCCGGGGTGAGTCTGGTTAGGGTGTGGTGAGAAGAGGTAGAACGTGTAGGCAGTTAGCCCTGAGCAGCACATGGATGTTGTTGGGAGCGGTTAGTAGCTCCGTGGCATGGATGTGCTAGGCTGCATGGGCGGATGTGAAAGGAGAGAGGTAAGATAGTGCCTTCGATTGGAATTTTGAATTTTTTTCTCTGAGTTTTGAAGTGCTAAAAACTGATTGTATTAAGTTGGTACAAGTGTAATTGCAGTTTTGGACTGTGAATCTTAAATCATTATCAGTTCAGTCATTCAGTCTTTGCGACCCCATGGACTGCAGCTCATCAGGCTTCCTGCCCACCACCAACTCTTGCAGCTTGCTCAAACTCGTGTCCATTGAGTCGCTGATGCCATCCCACCATCTGACCCTCTGTTGTCCCCTTCTCCTCCTGCCCTCAATCTTTCCCATCATCAGGGTCTTTTCCAGTGAGTCAGCTCTTTGCATCAGATGGCCAAAATGTTGGAACTTCAGCTTCAGCATTAGTCCTTCCAATGAATATTCAGATTGATTTCCTTTAGAATGGACTGGTTGTATCTCCTTGCTGTCCAAGGGACTCTCAAGAGTCTTCTCCAACAGCACAGTGCAAAAGCATCAATTCTTCGGCGGTCAGCTTTCTTTATGGTCTAGCTCTCACATCCATATGTGGCTACTGAAAGCACCATAGCCTTGACTACGTGGACCTCTGTCACAGAGTCATATCTCTGCTTCTTAATATGCTGCCTAGGTTGGTCATAGCTTTTTTTCCCGAGGAACAAGTGTCTATTAATTTCATGGCTGCAGTCACCATCTGCAGTGATTTTGGAGCTCAAGAAATATAGCTAGGCTCAGACATATCTTTATTAATCAAAATAGGAACCATTACAATCAACACACTTTTGCTAATGAGAAGTAAATTTGTTTGTTCCTATAGCATAAAAACCCATGCCTTGGGATTCAGTGAACTCTGGAAAAGCATTTTCTGTCTCCTGCTGATTGTAGCAGCATTTTCCCTGTTGTCAAGACGTTTGTCAAGAGTTGTCAAGATGTTTGGGGAAGTGGTAGTTGGTTGATGAGAGGTCAAGTGAATACAGAGGATGAGACAGTTTCCTAGCCCAGTTCGTTCAACTTCTGAAGCATGGGTTGTGTGAAGGGCGTGGTGGTGGTGAAGAGTTGGGCTCTTTTGACCAGTACTGGCTGTAGGTGTTGCAGTTTTCGATGCGTCTCGTCGACGTGCTGAGCATGCTTCTCAGATGTAATGGTTTTGCTGGGATTCAGAAAGCTGTAGTGGATCAGACCAGCCGCAGAGCACCAAACAGTGACCGTGACCTTTTTTGGTACAAGTTTGGCTTTGAGAAGTGCTTTGAAGCTTCTCTTCAGTCCAGCCACCGAGCTGGTTGTTGCCTGTTGTATAGAACCCACTTTTCATCGCATATCACAATCAGACTGAGAAATAGTTTGTTGTCGTAGAACAAGAGAAGCGACACTTCAAAATGACAGTTCTTTTGGTTTCAGTCAGCTTATGAGGCACCCACTTACTGAGCTTTTTCACCTTTCCAATTAACTTCAAATGCTGAATGACCGGAGAACAGTCAGTGATGAGTTCTTTGGCAGCTTCTTGTGCAGTTATAAGAGGACCGCTTTGGTGACGTTCTCAGTTGGTCATTGCCAGCTTCCCGTGGCTGGCCACTGCACACTTCCATCTTCAGGGCTCTGGCCTTCTTTGCAGAACTTCTTGAACCACCGCTGCACTGTACGTTCTCTAGCAGTTCCTGGACCAGATGCGTTTGTTGTTGATGTTAAGAGTTGTCTCTGCTGCTTTACAGCCTAGTTTGAACTCGAATAAGAAAATTGCTCGAATTTGCTTTTCGTCTAACGTCATTTCCTAATCTGAAATAAATATGAAATACACACCAAGTAGTAAGTCATTAGCCAAAAAAATATAACACGAGAAATGCACATTAAAATGATGTATAACATAACCACATTTATTTAAGAATGTATTCCAGTATGAAATGGCAAAGTTCAACAATGCTAAACCACAATTACTTTTGCATCTACCTAAAAAAGAGGTGCAAGGACTGAGTCTGAACAGTGTTTGAGTCTTAATTCTTGGGCTTATTAGCAATAGAACTATAGTCAAGTGATTGTTTCTGAGCCTCAGTTACCTCAGAAGTTAAATAGAAAACTGTTGAATGTATTGCAGTAGACTAAGAAAAATAAATGTTAAAATAGTGTACATCAAACTTTTATGTAAGAACTCAGTAATGAGAGATGACTTAGAAGTAAGTGTGGCTCAGATGGTAAAGCATCTGCCTGCATTGCGGGAGACCCAGGTTCGATCCCTGGGTCAGGAAAATCCCCTGGAAAAGGAAATGGCAACCCACTCCAGTACTCTTCCCTGAAAAATTCCACGGATGGAGGAGCCTGGTGGGCTATAGTCCATGGGGCTGCAGAGTCGGACATGACTGAGCGACTTCACTTTCTTTCTTTCTTTCTAAGCAGAACTGAAAAAAAGAGTTAAATTTTATTTTAAAATATTATTGGACTATTTGGACATTTTCTAAAGCAGCTTAGCTGAAATGGTTTTATAATCTCAATATTTAATATTTAGGAGTCTTTTAATGTGATGTTTCTTTGTTGCCTTGTTTGAAAGCCAGATTTTCTGTGTATAGTATGGTTATCAGCTTATCAGACTGTTACACGTCAGCCCTTCTGTGGAATCAACTTTGTATGATGTTGTGTGCCATGCCTGTTACCCCAGTTCCTTGGCCCAAGACTCAATTCAGAACTGGAGGACCTGGATCTGTCGTCTCCTAACACACTCATTTTTGGCAAATCCTTGCCCATCTGTATGTTTCTTCTATGTTAAAATGATACCTAATTAATTTCTCTTCGGAGAACAAAGTGAAACAGAACATGGGTACATTTTTGTAAAACACAGCCTGTTTGGTCTGCCATAATAAAATTCTGCAGACGGAGTGGTTTAACAGTGGAGATTTATTTCTCACCATTTTGGAGACTGGGAAGTCCAAGGTTAAGGTGCCAGCTACTTTGATTTCTGGAGAGAGATCTTTTCTAGACAGCCATCTTCTTGCAGTGTGCTCATGTGGACTTTCCTCTGAGTATGCTTAGGGGAGGGAAGGGAGAGGAAGGTAAGAAAATGAACCCCTCGGTGCCTTTTCTTACAAGGACACTAATTCTTTAGGAGCAGGGCTCTTGCATACAGCCTCACTGGCTAGGACTTGCATGTGGGGGCACACATGGCTTGCAGGCAGGCAGGCAGGCACACTCGACAGTATGCACTGAAATTGTAATGTTCTCTTTTGATGGGTTTAGAACATAATATTTGATAACAGTTAAGTGCCAGTCATGTATTATATTTATTTTAACTGCTCTCCAGAGCTGCAGATGTGTATGGACCCTCTGAATCCTGCTTTCTAGTTGATGAGGTTTGTAGTTGGTTAGCTACATGAGTGGCTTACAACCAAGTTAGTATAGAACTCAGAATATTACTGTGTCAAAGATAATTACAAAATACCAACAGCCTTCCTTATAGTATATTAAGCATATACCATTTCCTTGAATCTCCCCCACCTGTCTTTTCCAAGCCCAGATATAGTTTGGTTCCCATAGTAAATGTGTATAGTTTAGTGGTAATTTAAAAAATTGTATCATTTATCTTAATTATGAATTTACATTTTTACTTATTAACAGAGCAAGCCTTTTAAGGTTGTACATTTACACAAATTTTAAAGACAACTAAATCAAACCTTAGTTTTACATAACAGATACTGGGATAGAGATAAAAGTTTTAACTAAACCTCAGGATATAAGCCTCCTCTTTTCCTAATTGTGAATTTCAGTATGAATTTTGATTGAGTTCTCTTTGCATTTTAGATTGTGCTGGAAGATCTTTATACCTGGTTTCCCAAAATGATCCCATGTATGTTGTTTTTCACAGGCCAGCCCTCCAGACCTCTATATTGAAAGATTTAATATAGCTCTTGGACAATATATGGGAGCATTGCAGAGCATTGTGCCTCTTTTCATATATATGGTAAGTTAGAGCTATTTTCCCTCTCCACATACCTTGGTTTATTGGTCTAAGTGCAAACAGATGCAAAAAGTTAAGTATAGTCTATTTTTCTTTTACTAAGTATTATGTGAGAAATGGAAATTAATCTTTCAGCAATATTTGATAGTGTTGACATAGAAAACTTACTTAGCCTTGTGTACACCGTTTCGTAAATAACTTTGCTAAAATAGACAGTTAGGCATTACTTAATCGCAGTCACCCAGTTAGCATTTATTTTATTTCTACCATATGAAAGATACTGTGCTTATAAAATAAAGATAAAGAAAAAAGGTAAAATAAAATCTTTCCTATATACGAAGATTTGTTATCTTCAGCAAGTACAGTTAAGACATGTATCTAAAAACATGATGTATAATAAATGCCAAGGAGGTAACTCCATAAAAAGTAGAACAATAAAATTTTCTTTCATTCTAGTGATTGCTTTCATTTGGAGGATTATGCCATGGGTATAATTTGTAGTCTCTTGACTTCGCTGACGTGTTCTCTACTCCCACCCCACCCCACCCTGTTTTAAATATATAAAGTTGTAGGATCTTAATGTTTGTGTTCGTACTGAATGGAAGAGCCTTTAGAAAACCATTGTCCCACTTTCTTGTTGAGTTGAGTTGTTTAGATTGATCCTGCATTCTTTTGCTTAGAGGTC